>MKEJ01014175.1:7523-28904 GCA_001753735.1 Embelia ribes
AACTTGGATCCACCCTGTCATCAATTGGGTGGCAAACTTTTACATGCTAATAATAAGAATGTTGTCTGAAATTTTGTATATATATATATATCAGGCCAGCAGCATTGCTCGGCATCTTGTGCCGATTGCCAGTCTGATTAGCCAACCTCAAAGGATTCTAGTAATTCTGCACGGCATATAAATGTATGTATATTTTAAGAACATTATATGTAAGTGTTACTTGAGAGCATTAAGATATGGGTTAGAATAAGGGGGCATATCATTTGACACATATTTTTAGCGTTTGATGATAATCCAATAATTGGGAAATATGAGAGGTGTTTGAAATTCATTCAATTTTTAGATTAATATTAATATAAAGGTATAGATTATATGTGTCAAAATAACACATGTTACATGATTCTAACTCTTAGATACTGATATTTTTGCCGGATTTGCCTTTCAAAAATTGATAAAAAAAAAATATTCAACCCTTAAATTTTTGGTCTTTAGATTATTCCCAGACCAAGTCTTTTTGGGATACGAATTAATTACAAAATCAATTGGCAGATGCTATTACCATTAATGTTGTCTATAGATTTAGATTCAACGATAAGGGTGAGCTAGTATATATAACATTAAATTTTAATACCCCATCTAAAAGGGCAATAACTAATGACAAATGGTTGTTTTCGATATTTTAATGGCAGTCATTCATTTCATAGTATTTTTTTATGAATTTAATTTTAATCTATTACACGGTGTATTTATTTTGATCTACTAGTGAGTTTGGATGAAGGACACGTATCCCCACATATAAAAGTGGATACATATTTTTCATCCAACACTGATGGTATATGAAATCTCTACACGGATGATTGATGAAAATTAAACTCTTTTTTTTTTCAATTGATAGGGATGTAGGATTGCCAACGTAATGTATAAAATGGATGATGATAATTGATGGTGCGGCAATCTCGGGCATTGGTTTCTCATATAGCAATATGACAATGTATAAAGTGGATGTTAATAATATATATATATATAAATAATATATATATATATATGTATGTATATGTATATTTGTCTTGTTTTCTGAATTAGATGGCGAGGGGGGCAGCAAAAAGCTGAGATTTGTTGTAAAGACGGCTTCTTGTCCTTCTTTTAATTTCCCTGTCCGTCTTGTTTTCTCATATATATACGTGCGTTTTCATGTATATTTATTGTAAAGACGGCTTCTTTTCCTTCTTTTCCCTTGTATACACGCACAGTGCCGGATCCAAAAGGGGGCAGGGATGGCCACGACCCTTGACCTCGGAATTTTGAAAGAATTTGTATGTAAAATATGAGAATTTTTTAGTATATCCACTGTGTAACTCTTTGGGGAAATTTGTTTTTGCACCCTATGTAGAACAGATGGGCTCGGTCCCCTGCCTGGATTCTTGGCTCCACCACTGTACATATGCACACAGACACACATGCGAACATACATACATACATACATACATACATATATGTTCAGGAACGGACCTATGGGTTTACTAGAAGGCTATGCCCTCATATTTTGAAAAATTACACCCAAAATGTTATTACTTGGTGTAAATGTAATCGTATTTATGTACTCATTTGTTATATGTGTTGTTTTCGGAATTTTATTATGGGATTTATTCGGGTTGGACTGGAAAAAGATGAGGCCTTTCTTTGTTAGGACTAGCCAAGAATCAAAGATAGGAGAGATTGAACATCGTGGAAAAATTATGCCCTTTCTTTGCTAGGACTAGCGAGGATCAAAAATAGGAGAGGTTGAACATGGTAAAAAAGAATTAAGGTGGGCTTGGCGTCGTAGAAAATTATTATGGGGATTGAAACTATATATAAACAAATTTTACCCTAAAAATATAGGATACTGGTTTTTTATTTAAATCATGGCCCCTAGCCAACTTTTGGCTCCATCCCTGTTTGTTTCTATGTCATAAATGGTTGTTTAGGAAATTGAAGAATAAACTACTGGTCAAAAAGGATCAAGGATTTAGGATTGAGTTTTCTTTATATTTTTTGTTATTTGAAGTTAATTTTCCTACACCTACAACATGTGTTTATTGACACATTTTACACATACAAGCCTGTGGTTATAGAAACCCTATAATTGAGGGGAAAAGTTGTACTATATTTGTTTCCTGGCAAAGTTAGACTCTGGAATGCCGGTTGTTCCCGTCCTTCCTTTCTCCCGGAGTACATCCCATAACATAGAGACTTGTTAAATTTATTAGATTGCTTTTGAAAACGGGAAATTAGGATTTGAAATTATGAGGTATTTATTGGGCTAATAGATGGTTACCATGCAGGTATTTGAGTTAGAATATATGTTTGTGTGGTAGTTCAAAGGTGCTATAACTTCAACCTTTGAGCACCATAAAATTGAAATTTTCATGAATTGAAATTCGTGAACAGCTCAAGTCCTATGGATTAATGGGGATAATTTTCTGGTGAACAAGTGAACAATCTATCTGAAGGTTGCTTTCAATGGTTCTGTTTGAAATATATGTACCTGTTTGTGTGTGGTTAACTTGGTTCATCCTCATGGCACTGTCGCTGGATCTGAAGCTTTGAGTTGTCAGGCTCAGTATATCATAATTAGAAAAACAATTGACACAAGAACTAAGTTTGAGGAAAGAGTAATTCGGACTGTAATTGAGGAATATATTAGATGTAGTTACTGCCCAAGTAAACGAGGGTTTTGATGGCCCTTCTGTAGTGGGTCTGTACTCTGCTGATGTTGAACCATCCCGTTAATAACGATGAATGAAATTCCTTTTAAGTATTGCATTGTATCAAGGGTGGTATAATAGGACATCTTGTAAGAAATTGAGCTAGGTAGGAAAATAGTCCTTTCATGGGCGTGATCTATTACTTTTCTCCTGGAAGATGAGATTTGTCGTCTGTATCGTTTTCAATTTTTGCTTATACTTCTTTATGACCTGAAATTGTTCTTAATTTCTGAAATTAGTTTGTCCATGGTCGGGAAAATCTTGTCGGTGATGAGAAGCTCAAGAATTATGACAAACTTGTCCTTATGAGGTGTCTTGTTTATGAATGTGGTGGTAATGGAAACTGTAACTTTGTTAATGGTTGCATAGGAATCAATAAAAGTAGCCACATAAAGATCTAAAAGAAAAATTATTTGCTGAAACACAGTAAGTTTAAATGTATGAGTAACCCCAAGTCCTCCCACCATAGTTGCCAAAGTTGGAAATGGAAGCAGGAAACACATGCTAAAAATATGGAGGAAACAGGAAACGTGAATACGATTTGAAATCTTTTCGGATACGGCTCTCTAACATGTGGGAAATATATGCAAAATACGTAATTTTTTAATTTGACATTGAGATTTGTAATTACTGCAATACTTGTACTTTTATATTAAAATTCAATACTTTATATAAATAAGATAATAATAATCAAAATAATAGAAGTGGAAAAAATTATTTAATCTTATAAGTGCTAAAAAATTAGTTCTCATAATATTGTTATTGATTTTTATTTATTTTCTTAGGAAATGATAGCCAATAAGTTTCCTATTTCCTGAACATTTCCCAATCGTTTCCAAGAACATTTCCCATTCCTCCGAGTTTTATATGCGTATCTCCAATCGTTTCCCAAGCGTTTCCCGGATCGTTTCTTGAGCATTTCCCCCTAAAATTCTTTGGCGTTTCGTAGCCGTTCAGGAAATGCATTTCCGGGAAAACGCGATTCCCATCCGAAACCCACGTTTCCGGTAACTATGCCTCCCACACCCCATCCCATCCCCACAACAGAGACACACCCATTTATGTCCTCTTTCTTCTTACACAGTTGTTTTTTTACTCATTCTCCACGTGAATGGAACTGTTATTGACATGTCCTAATCTGAGCCTTCTGTTCGTGCTGCAGGGATATTTTATATGCTTAACCCTTGCTTTGGGTTGGGCTTTTGCTGCCTATGTCAGGTATTGAAATATGTTCTCTCTCTTATATTGGCTATAGATTTGAGTTTGTTTTTTGTTTTTTTAACTTTTCAACTCTATCAGAATTTGAAGATGTAATTCTTCTTTGTACCATTTTCCTCTTACAGGAATAGAGAGATCGAGCGTACGAAAAATAGTATGAGAAGTGGCAATAACTTCGCGTTCCTTTCACATAATATAGATGACCTTGAGCACTCTAATCAGGTCAACCTGCCAAAAGTCTCCGTTGTAATGCCTTTGAAAGGGTTCGGAGAGCACAACCTGCATAATTGGAGAAGTCAGGTATATATTATATCATAGCAAGTTCTCAAATCCTCATTCAAATGCTTTTGTGCAAGTCTCCTCCTTCATATTCCCTTGCTTTTGCTATTTCAAAAGTATGTGGCTTTTTTAGTTTGACTCGTTCGAAATAAAGAAGCCCATCTTGCTGCTCATGCCTACCCAACTCTTTTGTATAAATGACTATTGTCAAGTTATCTCTATAAGTTTTATCCAAAGTATAGGTTACTGTTAAACATATAACATATCTAAGTCTTACGTCATGGACGGAGGACACACTGTTTGGTGGGAGAATTTCTGATAGAAACTATAGTAAAAAAGAATATGATTCTTTGCCTTGTTTTTGCTTCTTTCACGGATATATAATACTACAAAATGATTACACCGAAAGCACCGTTGTCTTAGACGTATCAAGATTGTAAGATTGAGACTTCTTATACTTGACTCTTGACTTTCTGTCTGGATGTTAGTCCCATGTCCATAGTTTCGAAACTCTCGTCATCTACTGCTTTTCATTATGGTTTTCCTTCATGAATGTAACTGCAGATCACTTCACTGTACGGTGGTCCATTGGAATTTGTTTTTGTGGTGGAAAGCACAGAAGACCCAGCATATCATGCTGTTAAGCAATTACTAGCAGATTATGAGGTAAAAGTTGTAGCAAAAATGCCCCTAGGACATTAGTGACCATGAAGCGTCAGTACATGCCTTTGATTGTAGTAGAGCATAGTTTTTAGTAAAGATTATGTGTGTTTTATATTGGTCCTTTGCAATTGACAATATTCTTTTGGACTGCTGATATACATGGAGCGTCACGTCATTCTGTTGCTTATGTTTTTAAGATTGTTATAAACTTTCGCCAGGGAACTGATTGGGTATTCTGTAAAACGTAGTGACTAAATCAGCTTAACGTCATTTTATGTTGTGAATATGGATTGGTAGTTTGGTACCTGAGTAATTGATACGTTGTGCACATTATAATGCTTCTTCATACCACCTTGTTCTGGTTTCTTCTAAGGTCTAGTCAGCATCTCTCCTGATTTGTCTGTATGTTTTGTGTAGGATGAAGTTGATGCAAAGGTCATTATAGCTGGTTTGTCGACCACTTGTAGTCAAAAAGTTCACAATCAATTGGTAAGTGACTGGCCACTAGTTGATATACTTTTGATATTCCTTCCCTACTTTTTTTTCCCCCACTAAGAGTTAAATATATTCTTTAGAGTGTTCAGAAGGTGTGGGCGGATAAATTTATTTCATATTAATGAAGGTTGAAAATTGATCATAGGCCAAGGGCATCTACGCTGTTTACTTCACATGTGGACTGGATACTTTATCTTACTTGAAAGTTCCCCTTGTTCTTTTGTTGTCATTTCACTACCTTATGTGAGAACCATGCCTGTTGTTGCTCATAGACCACGTTCTGTTATAATTCTGCAGGTTGGGGTGGAGAGAATACAGAAAGATACAAAATACGTGTTGTTTCTCGATGATGATGTTAGGTTACATCCTGGGTCAGTGGGAGCTCTCACTGCTGAGATGGAAAAGAACCCTGATGTATGATTATGTTGCACACGTGTTATGATTTACTACATATATTTTCTGAGCCCTGCTTTTTCCCCTCCCTAAGTTTCTTCAAGTGCATTAACTCATTTGCTATTAATTTACAGATCTTCATCCAAACAGGATATCCTCTTGATTTACCTTCTGGGAGTTTAGGAAGTTACTGCATTTATGAATACCATATGGTATGTACTCATTATAGCTCTATTCGTAATTTGCTCAAAGCATACTGTCAATTTTTTTTTCTTTTTTTATATTGCTTTATATATCCTGTTGGTGCAAACAATTTGGTTATGTTGCTTCTCCATGCGTGATTGACTTCACAAGAAATTGATGATATAACTCAGTATTGTATTTATGACAGCCTTGTTCAATGGGGTTTGCCACTGGGGGAAAGACATTCTTTCTATGGGGAGGGTGCATGATGGTAACTATCAAATACCTCCTTGGATTGTTTGCTTACTCCTTATAAAACTGCAATTGTCATGTACTTGTGTTTCTCAAGCCTTTATTTATATCCTTCTCCCCAGATGCATGCTGATGATTTTAGAATTGATCGCCATGGGGTCGTTTCACAACTACGTGATGGGGGATATTCTGATGACATGACTCTTGCCGCTATTGCTGGTACTCCTTGTTTTACCTTGCTAACCCGATTCTTTGTTTTCAGATCTAAAAGGCATTTTTTTCCTTCGAGAAAGAGAGAAGAAATGCCACATTTGCCTTGATAGTTGTCAATTTGTAGTTGTATTATTATCTTTCTAGTATGTAGCCTAACAAATTGCCAATTGTCAAGTTTGGATGTTGTTTTTGTCCATTTGACAGAATTGAGTTGGTATTGTAGTTGTAGTGGAACCCAGGTTAATTAAACTTGTTAAAAAATATCATAATGAATACATTTGATGAAATTACAAGTACATAAAAGCAAGGAAATTATTCAAAGTTGTTTGGCTTATATAAGGTATTAAATAGAAGCCAGGTGATGAAGACTATCTGAGGAAATTGCTGAAAAAGGGCACCATGAGATGAGACCATTTTATCAGAAATGAGTCAACTATAGAGAAAACAAGAGAGGCCTTTAAACAATTTTAGTGGAATTGGATCCTACTTTTGAAAAATAACCCAAATTTAGGTTTTTTAGTACAACCGATGGTACCTCCAAAAGATTTGAATGCTTTGTGATTATGTTAGATTTTAGTGGAGAACTGATAGCGGTTTTATTAATGTACGCTTTTTTTATGTTTCGTGGATATTTTGTAAAATAAAAAAATTGAGACACTAATTTGTAATTATGAAGGTTACAGATAGCCCAACTGCCATGTATTGGGGATACTAAATGGTTCTTATTTCTGTTTTTTGTCCCTTCATATGTGACTGTACTTTGCATTTCTCTTTTTCATCCTACTCTTTAAACTTTTTGTGTTCAGAGGTTTGGTATGCTAAGAGTTTTTTGGGAGGTAACTAATTTTTAGTTTCTATTTTTGTTGCTTCTTTCCAGGGGAGCATAAGAGGCTCATTACATCACCACCAGTTGCTGTTTTTCCTCACCCTCTCGCAAGTGATCTCAATTTCTCAAGGTTGTTGATGCTCAATAAGAGTGGAGATAAGGCATTTCATTCGAAGTACTCAAATTTATTTCAATATTTCTGACTTGTGCAGGTATTGGAATTACTTGAGAAAGCAAACGTTTGTTCTGGAATCATACACCACGAAAGTTAACTGGATAATGAACCGTGCATTGTTTACTGTCCACTGCTATCTATCATGGGGATTTGTGACACCATATATTATGGCTATGTTTCACGTCACGGCATTTTTAAGGATTCGTGCTAATGGGTATTCACTCGAGGAGGCATCCTTTACTTCTTGTGGTAAGACATTTTCCCCTTCGGAGGTTTTGTTCTTTATACTAACAAACTTAATCCTAACAAGGAACAGGATTTATTTCAGCTAATCAAGTATTTAGTTGGTTTTGAGAATGGCCCTTAAAGGAGATGCGTTTTATATGAAAAAATGATTGTCAATATTTTTCTGCAATCACACCTTCGATGGGTAGCGCTTACTGAACTGGTAGTTTAGAAAAAAAATCAAACTTTTGCTAATGAATGTTATAAAACAATTCTTTAGCAAGGATGTAATTAAAAACTGGACTTTATCTGTATGCTCAACAGTTCTCAGAGGTATTGGATCTACTTTGTTTCAGGGTTCTTATTAGTAGGCGGCCTAGCAACTTGTACTCTTGTTGAACTTTTCTCTATGTGGAATCTGACAAGAATAGAAGTCCAACTATGCAACCTGTTATCTCCAGAAGCGCCTCCGTTATCACTATATTCTTATAACTGGTGCCTTGTAAGTGTTTCTTCTTTCTTTTATAAGGAGAGAACTCCGACCGTAACAATGTCGTTCAATTTATTCCTTTGCAGTTCATGTTAAAAAGTGGTTTCTCCTCGACAGAACATTAAGAGGTGTCAATATGAGATATACATATAGTCTTCGTTACAAGTTGCTGTTATTGGGCAGGTGTTTATTGCAATGCTGGTAGACAATTTTTTGTATCCAATATCAGCATTCCGGTCGCATTTTACTCAGTCTGTCAATTGGTCTGGTATCCGGTACCACTTGAAGAATGGGAAGATAAGCAAGGTATGTGGCTGAGCGCCTTTTATCATTATTACAGTAATGTGCATGTAGAACATGACATGCTGAGAAGTGGACTCGTCTCGTTTAACATCAGAATGCTCATTCTGAATAGAAGAATTTGCATTGAGTTGAAACTAGTTGAAAACAGCATGTTTCTTTTTTCTGGAGGTTTTAGTTGTCAAAATAAAGGACTGCAAAAAGTTGAGGATCCGTATTCGGAGAAAGTTGAAAATCAAGAGATGTCTAAACTAGATACTAGAGGAACTTGTGTTCGTATAGTGTTCATGACACAGGTATTTTCATATTTCATAGAAGTTTACATTTTGTTACAGATTGACAGAAGCAAAGATAAAGGTCCAAAATTTACAGACTTGGGAGGTAAGCACTTATACGGTAAGAAAGGAGCTCAGCCAAAAGCATCCATTCTTGGTTCTTTATCAAGAAGTTTGGCCCATTGGCGGCAACCTAAGAAATACGAGGTATAAGAGTGGAACTAAACAAGAGGAATATATTATTTTCGTCCATCTCGTGGAGATCTGATTGCTAGCAAGAGCTTGGGAAGCATATATTCGCATAGGGTATAATTGATCACCAACAATGGTGGTGTTTTGGCAATACATCATTAGTTTATTCTAGTGTCATGATTTATTCCATTTTTTCAACATCGATTCAATCATTTCATTCTTGAGCTGTAAGGCTCCCATTCAGGTGTGTGCTGTAATTTGTTGTAAGTTATTGTGCATTAAAAGCTCAGTGTAAGATTGAACAATTGTGAAATAGCATCTGTATCATTTTCTCGCCTCGAGATTTTTCTGTCGTTTTTCTTTGCTTTTGTTATTTTTTGATTCTCTAAGATTTATTACTGGGAAATTTTTTTCCGCAAAGCACAAAGGGTAATGGGTAGTATTGACTAAGTGGCCGAAATGCTCTTGAGAAGCTTACTTCACAAGTTCATAGTGCCAGCCAGGTTTGGGGAACATACAATGCACTTCTCACACATAATAGATTTATGAATCTGTCTCAAATGACCAGATGAAACAAGCTTATTAAATGCCCTCAGGTCATTTATTCGCAAGACCTATGAGAATCAAATGCAGTAGATGATCGATATATATTATGCAATTTGGCAATGACTTCTCTTTAGATGATTAGAACTACTTTCATGATTCGATCAATCAAATATCAAGAACATGAAGTGCAAAGCATTTTCCAAGTAATGATTGTATGCGCAAGCTCCAATTATAAGAAGCATGAGTGCCTGAACTGACCTATTTCTTAACCACATATTTCAACTTAGGAAATCTGGTACCAGAAGACATCTACTGATAAAAAAAACAAGCCAAAACAGATACCGAAAAGGAATAGACTTGTGCAACTGTGCCAGTGATGATCCACATGGGCTAAATTGATCTGCTTTTTTCCCATCAATGTGCTCTGTATCTTGCTGAACCATCTTAATCGACCCATATTGAGGAATATAGTTGTTACAACAGTTCCAATAATCTCAAGCGCAAGGAGAAAATGTTCAACCAGGGATGTGCATGAAGGGGAAAATGGGCATAACACTCCCAAAATAAATTACATCCTCACAATGTTGTGCAATCGTAAAGATAAGAACTAATAGCAATTGTTAAATCTTCTCCAAATCTCCAATATAAAAATCATCGATCATGTCAAAGACTCGCGTAGCATGCTGGGGACTGCAGGTTTACATGCATAATTTGAACAGTTTGCATGATATGAACATAAAAAAAAGATAAGAGCAAAATGACATTTGAAAAGGGGCACGTAAAATAAACAGCTTACCCAAAAAATCCTTCAGTTGAATCATCTCCTGCATGTGCTAGGATGGCATCACCACCAGGGTGTTCCTCCACATAGGAGGTAACATCATACACCTACCATGGATTATAAGAAAGAAAATTAAGATATAAAAGAACAACTATGCTTTTTCTTCTCAAGGACACAATAATGTTATTTTCACTTTGACATAATAATATCCAATAAGTTCGTTCAATGCACACCTTGTCTTTGATGATGATCCAGCAATCTGTCCCCTTGTTATGTACAGAGACTTCTGTTTTGGTGTATATATTGTATTCCTGTGAGAAATAAAGGAGTTACATGAGAAACACAAAAGTCAAATCTGGAATGAAATATTATACTGGATACAATTGAAACATAAATGCTGACCCCAAAGTTAATTATCTGTTTTCATGTCCACCTTACAGAAATGTAACACTTATGACATGGGATTTAAGAATAAAGTGAACGATTTTCTAGGATTGTTAATTACACTTCGGTTTTGATCTTTATGAGAGTCAATTTAAGTAGTGCAATAGGTAATTGTTTCACTATTTAACCTAAGCCTACAAATTTTTGAGAAGGTATGAAGCATATATAAGATCACCTTTCTGAATAAATGAAAACAAAATAAAAAACGGTGTGTTAGCATACTTCTATTACCGTGCTACCTATGCTTTCACCAGAGTTTGTATGATGATAAAAAAATTTTGGCCCATAACTGCTCAGCGGCAACCATTGCCCTCACTGATAGAAATTGGCATTGTGATTTTCTTAGGCATTTGGCAACTCCTTGCTATCAATCCATACCACAGCCATAGAGTCATATTTATGGGCTTACAAGTATCTGAAATCCTCAGTTTTACGCATAAAAATTCATATAAAGGGCACTCACACCAGTACTCCTAAATGAGCCCATATCCTAAATAATAGAGATTAAACTTAAGGCGACGTTCACGCCAGTATATCTAGTACTATTCAATCTCCTAAAGCACAAGGGGCTTACTAGAGTTGGCCCTTAAACTAGGGGAGTATTGTTCCTTGGTTCTATTTTTAAGTTTCGTGTCTGGTGTGTGCATTCCACATATCTCAGTCTCTAATTTCTAGTTAGACATACAGGGATCAAAATTTAGGGACCAAAAATAGCTATCCTGGGGGAAGTGCCCTAGAAACACGCATATGAACAAACATGATTAGAATCACTTGGGAGCGAATGAACTAAGCATAAAAGATGTACCTTTTTATTCAGATTTGACTGGACACTTACGCTGTGACCTACAAATTCAAACAAATCCCATAACTTGTGTATATTATCACATACAGCTATAGCAATTTGCACAAAGTTTAACCTCATCTAACAAATTATAAATGAGAAAATTGATGGAAAATTAATAAATTTACCAGATTTAACCTTCCGAGGGAGCAAAAATATAGCCCCCAGCAAGAAGCAGCACAGGAATGAGGCCACAACTATCACCATATCTTTCAACTGAGCTCACTCTGCTCCACTACTACATACACATAATAATAATAAAAAATAAAAAAAAAAAAGCTTTGTAGAGTAATATTTTACCAAATTTCAAAAACAAAAAATGAAGCTTATATTATATGTGTATATAACTCCGTGAGTGCATATATATACACATATGTATATGTATATGTAGAGAAACACGCACACAAAAATGGAAGTGAGAGAAGACGACTTACAATGGCGGGAGAGGTATTTAATTTTTTATTTTTGTTGGTTTATAAATGCCGGCAAAAAAGATTTTTGAGCGATTTCCGGAGAAGAAAAGCTGAAATCCCAACCCCAAATACTATTAGGACCAATTTTAATTAGGGTAAAATGCACGATGAGAATAATTTTATTTTATTTTTTAAAAAAAATCAAAATTATTACAGTAGATTTATGAATAGAAAAATTTATTATTCTTAATTTTTTTATTTAAAAATTATGTTTTACACAAAAGCTATAAAATTCTAGCTAAATTTGAAAAAATATGTTTTTGTATTTTATTATACAATATTTAATTATTTTAAAATTTTATAACAATTTTTATAAAAAGATTGGAGTGAACAATTTTTAAAATATGAATTTTTGGTATAAAAAATAAATTTCTAGAAAGTAAGATATATAAATAAAAAAAAAAAATAGTTATGGAAATGCTCTTAGATACTTTTGGCCATTTGCCTATTGGAATTAGATAATTTGACTTTTTTACGATTATCATTATATATTATTTCAATTGTCAATCACTGTAGTATATTTTGTTAAAATTATTACTTGGATAATTCTCTAATCATACTTAGTGATTTAACCAAGTTTTTAAATTTAATCCTAACAAGGTTACGTACTAAACATGAAAATTCAAACATTCCAATATTTTTTTTAGATAAATGGATTATTTTTTTGTGACTTTTAAATGATCATAAAAGTTATTACTAGTTGAAAATGTGCTCATGTCTATGATTAGCATAGACAAGACTTTTTGAGAAGCAATTTGATTGACTAACACAGTCTATTGAAAAAATGCAACAACACATATAACATGTTCTTTTGCAAAAATTTAAAATACATAACGACCATTTAAAAATAAAAATATGATAATTCTTTGCATTTTACCCTTTTAATTAATAGTGTACATACATTACATCAACTTATATTAAAATAACATATTATAAAAAAATATTTTAAAATTTACCAAACCTCTTGAATTACAAGTTATAAAAAAGAAAAAAAAAACGATAGTAAATATCAATACTAAACTGACCTCTAACGTTGCATATTCTGAAAAGAAAATGAAAGAGTCTCAAATCTTAACTCAGTAACTCTTAATGCTACACTTTATCCATATAATTACATAGAGATAAATACAATATTTAATGCGAAGAAATTAATTTTTTCCAGTAGCTTCTATACCATTGATTTATATATAAAGGTCCCCCCATGTGCTTGTAATGTCACAGCCATCTGTGTACATAATCTCTTTACTAAAATCGATTGGGAGAAACTTCACTTTAATCTGAAAAAACTAATAGTTTTAATTAAGGGGAATGCCAGCAGAAAAGACAATAATATATTAAAAAAATATTATTTTCGTGTTAACTCTACAAAAAAAAAAAAAAAATAGTACTTATTAAATAAACAAATCAAATTTAGCAACGGCTTCTAAATAAATGAGTTTTGAGCTGCGTTGAGTTGACAAGGAACACAAAACACAGCTCAAAACACAGAACAGCTCTATTTATTTATTTGTAATTTAAATAAATAAATAAATTCATCTGTTATTGAAGCAATGGAAAACAACACTAGAGAAGCATATTCTTCATCATCAGAAGACGACGTATCCCATCTTAACTGCATAGACCTCTCCACCCCAAACATTCCAAAATCCGTCTCTTTACTCAAACAGGTAAAACCTATCATTATCCTTTTTTTTTTTTTTTCATTTTATTTGTTATGTATGATACGCATATCTAATTGGGACAAATCTTATGTACAAATTTGATACATATCACCATTTGTTGAGATCACGGGCGGGCGGAACCAGGATGAGTTATACCCTTCTTACTGTTACAATTCTAAATAAATTTAACACCAATCTTATGCTGATTGCTGTTAATTGATCAATTGTTCAAAATTTTGGTGGCATTGTTAGATCCTCTCTGGCGTAGTTACTAACTTATGAATGGTGATATGCACAAATAATGGTATCTATAGAAACTCCTCCCAGTTCCCACCTAATTATCTCTATCTTTATATATATCAGTTTAGATATAGAAAATGTGTTTTATGTTGTTTTCCACTGCCTACACATTGGCCTGATTTTTGCAAGTTCATTAATCGAGCAAGGTGTCAATGTCAGTTTATGCAATCGATATACCATTTTATTTCTTTTTGCGTGCAAAGATTGAATAATAACATGAGAAAATGGAGTTTTTAAGAAAAATTCTAAGGAAAATGCTTCACTTACATACCATCGTGTACTGCACAAACACCTATGTCGTTAGTTACTGTGTGTTGATCCATTTTTTAAGCAAAAGATCAATGCACATGTTCCAACCACATAGGTATATGCTCAATTTTTGGACAAAATTTGTGTACATGTGTCATTACTTTTTTATAAGGCTGTCCCTTGTTTTTAGCAGGAAGGAATTTGGTCAATTTCATAATTTATGCTTTCATGAATTCCAAATAAAAATTGAATTTCTTCTACGTAATATATGTTTCATAAAATTGTGTATTCTTTTTTTCTTGGTTCTATTTTCACAGGCATGCCTGGATTCGGGGTTTTTCTACGTGATCAATCATGGAATCAGCGAGGAATTTATGGATGAAGTTTTCCGCCAAAGCAAAAGGTTTTTTGATCTACCGTTATTCGAAAAAATGAAGCTTCTAAGAAATGAGAAACATCGAGGTTACACTCCCACTCTAGACCAACAACTGGATCCTGTCAACCAACTACATGGTTCGTACCGTAAAAGTTCACTTGTGAGCTAATTTTGAACTTCTTAAATTCTCATAATTATAGCCATGTCTCGTCGTTCGGTATTTCTCATCGCCGCTTATTGGAAATGTTATTATTTGCTTGCATATATGCATATCTAAGGAGGGATATACTTTACGCAATTGTATAATTTTTCTTCATCATGTGGAACTTACTGCCTTGTCAATCTCCATACTGATCTTTTATTGATTGATTTCTGGTCTATATGTTCTGCAGAACAGATCTTGTGTCATCAAGAAGAAAATAAAATTTTCATGTTTTCATGGTATAGGAGATTATAAGGAGGGATATTACATTAGTGTAGAAGTTTCGGAAGATGATCCCGATGCACAAAGGCCATTCTACGGGCCAAACGTCTGGCCTAGTTCTGGTAATTGTTTTTCATGAAAAGTTGGTCCAATTTTTCCTATTTTCTCTCAATCTATTTGAACTTTTGATTGTGAAAGATATCTTGCCTGGATGGAGAGAAACTATGGAGAAATATTACCGAGAAGCGCTGTAAGTTCTCAAGCCAGAACACTTAACTGTAATTTGTATATACACTTGCAATCGTTTTCCCTGCATTAAGGAAAATGAACCACCTTCTCATGGTAGAGTAGAATTGACTAGTTATTATGATTTATAACTATTATCTTGTTGAATACTTTGATTAGATATACTTGGGAAGATAAAATAAATTTTGTTCCAATCCAACTTATATCACTTTTAAACACATTAAGATCATTATTTTAAGATATCACCAAAACAATAAAGATCATTTTTTTGTATTAAATGCTGATTTCCTTTAAGATAATTGCAGAGAAAATGATACCATTTAACTTCTCGCCATTTTGTATTATATGCTGACTTCCTTCAAAGTAACAATTGCCGTCAAGTTCCTTTCCGTATAGTTCTTCATTATAACTTTTTTCAGTTATTGCTTGACCACATAACTCTTTCATTATCTGACCATTGGTTGAAGAGAGGTTGCTAAAGAAGTCTCAAAGATCGTAGCTCTTGCACTTAACCTTGAAGCGGACTATTTTCATCGGCATGAAATTCTTGGGAAGAACATGACAACCTTGAAACTGTTGCATTATGAAGGTAAAACTTGTTCATACAACTCTATTTTAGTCGATTTCGCAGGGCACCATAACATGTGTTTTGTATATCTCCAGGTAGAGTATCTGATCCTAAAAACGGAATATATGGGGCAGGTGCACATTCCGATTTTGGTTTGTTCACACTTTTGGCGACAGATGCTGTCCGTGGTCTACAAGTACTGATATTATTAGTTTAAATCTGAACCATATTTCAACTTTGCTATTTTCTAAAATGGAAATATTTTTATTTTGTTTCAGATATGCAAGGATAAGGATGCTACACCTCAGAAATGGGAATGCGTAGCACCCTTGAAAGGGTTAGTGAACCGCCAATTTTCTCCAATCTTTGTACATTCTTTTCAATAATGTATCAAAGTTGCTTGAGAGATTGTGCATCACATAATTAACAATTTCTTGTGTGGACGAATATTTTCCTTCTATTAGGGCTTTTAACAAATTGTACTCAACTTCCAGGGCATTTATTGTGAATCTTGGTGACTTGCTAGAGCGCTGGAGCAATTGCACTTTCAGGTAATATGCGTTAATTTTTTTGGTTAATTTAGGAGGTTCTTCCTTTTTGTGAGATGTTATTGTACATAAGCGTTGCGTAACTCATGAGGTTTACATAATCAATGGACAGTTTTTACATTATTGTTGCCATGCACACTTTTAGCATTGCGATTACATTCTTTATGACACTTGTCTGTTTGTTCTCAAAATTTTACCAGATCCACTTTGCATCGTGTCGTATGCAATGGCCGGGAGAGATACTCAGTAAGGCCCTTTGTGAAGCTATTTCTGTTCTTTGCATGCGCGTTTGAAAAAATAAAAAAAAAACTCATGTTTAAGATAGATTCTTAAATCGGCATAGCCAGATAGGATTAATATTGATTCAATTACTTTTCATAATAAGTAATGATATACGTATCAAAATCATATAGAGGAACAGTATGAACACCTACATAGTTACATCCTGAGCAATTATCTTTTTCCTTGCAAAAATGATGAACGCGCATGATGTAACCACATAAGTGTTCGTGCAGGTTCTGTCCATGATTATCGGTATATGAATCATTTTCTGTATTGAACATGTTCAAGACTTAAAAAGTTCCATTCTTTGCTGGGACAGATTGCATATTTCGTGGAGCCAAATCCTGATTGTATAGTGGCATGCTTGCCCACCTGCCAGTCTCCAGAAAATCCTCCAAAGTTGGTTTATGTATCGGCTATTGTTTTTATTCGTTTGCGCATAAATCTAAACAATACCGGTCTGATGATTTTGGTAGTTGTGTTAACACTGACAATAGAAATACCGTCGCTTTTTCATTTTGGTTGTCGTTTAGAAGAAGATCAAATATTGCACTTGTTAGTGTTTGTGAACATTGTTTCCCGACTTTTGAGTAAAGATGCACTTGAAGAAACACGTTCGGTAGAGGGGTTCCTAAAACGCTATTTTCTGCTTATTTCTGTTTCCAGAAATTCATTAACGATTCTTAACCCTCAATTTCACTAGTTTTGGGAGTAAGAACATTAAAACATGCAAGTCTTCTATTATTTCATTTTCAGTTCTTTCATACCAAACAAAATGTGGAAGCCTGTGGAAACTACTGTTACATTGTCTTCTAAAAGCCGGGTACTTTCAAGTGAATTTTCCAAGACAATTAGGGCTTTGATCCACAAAATGCACTTTTAGACGCATTAATTTTACTGGGATCTGATAGGTTTCTATTGTTGTGCACTTCTTTTTGTAATTTTTGTAATTTCTTTTCCTGTGGCAGGTTTCCCGCCATCAAATGCGAGACATACATGCTCCAGCGTTACGGAGATACCCATGCTGATCTAAGTTCTTACAGTTAATAATGCACCAAAATGGTAGAAATTATATACTCTCACATGCCAATGTGTACACACCAGATTCAGGTTCAGTTGTTGGCTATGTTTGTAATGCAATTAGTTGATTACGTTATCGTCACATGCCAATGCATACATGCCAATGCATAGTCAGGTACAGTAAGCTATCTTTGTTATGCATTTAGACGTTTACGTTACATACCAATATGTACAAGCCGAATAGGCTATGTTTTTAATGCAATTAGGCTATTACGTTATGTGTGTAAAGAATATAATTTACACTTAATGAACCTGTACTTTCATTTAATGAGAAGTTAGCATAAATCTTTGCTCTTTCTTTTGTTTACTCTAAATTGCTTATACTCAAATCTAACCTATTTTTTGTCACCGAAGCTTAAGGAAGGATATTTTCTATTAACTATAGTTCTGACCTGGAGTTCTACATCAAAATTCTGGGGACTGAGATTTTCATAATGCGATCGTTAATAAATAATCTACTAACCAATTTGCTTATTCCTAAATAAATAATCACAGGTTGACAGAAGCGAAAATATCTCCGTGTTTGAGACCCTTTGATAGCATTGCAATGAGATTCCAAATAGCCATTGAAGTTGACAATACATTCCTAAAAGAAAACTTGCTTGATATACTCTGAATTTCATTATTATATAGATAGTTGCTCATACAACATTTCACAAAGTATCTTACATGGTAACAAAACACAATTCGACAATCAACGGTAGTTCCTGTATATCGGTGTATACATGCAGCTTTCGGCATACTTCAACAGATTCTCAGGTCGGGGGAGACGTGTTGCCACACCTACAAAAATTACACCATTATCGATCAAAATAAACAAACAAAAAACAAGGCGAAACAAGCTAGCAATCGAAGAAGAGGTTCCTTTACCAAGATCATATGCTTTAGCAGCAACTTTAGCAGCAATGCTGGCAGAGATTTTCCGGATAATAGCAAAAGGTGGATAGATCAAACCTTTCGCGAAGTTTTCTTCGGATACTTGTCCAGCCAAAGCCTCCGCTATCATTCCGAAGAAGATCATTTAGGTGTTGCAAAAAGTTCGACATTGATTTTTTCCTTTTAAATAAAGGATTTGAAAACATGAAGATTTGAAAATATCGGATATGTATCTCCTAGTAAGTTTACGAGTTAAATAAATATATATGCTGTAGGATTCTAGAGCTTTACCGTCATAGATTTGAATGGACTATTTTTTTTTTTCCGGGCACTTACCAGCTGCAAGAAGCATTTCATCGTGCACACGTATGCAACCAGAGATGACCAAACCCAAACCAAGTCCCGGGAATATGTAACAATTGTTTGCCTGAATTCAGCAAAGAAATCAACCATAGAAATCAGCTCCAAATTGTTAGCCAAGTACAAAATCTTCAACAGCGTGAAACTGGAAAATTATGCTAGACCTGGCCTGGTACATAGACTTTGCCATTGTACTCTACAGGATCAAACGGACTCCCACTTGCAAAAATCACACGGCCCTAAATTTTCGGAACAGAAAGGCTGTCAAATTTATACATAAAAAAGCTAGATATAATTTTTTTTTTGTATGTAAATATATCGAGGAAGACGAAAGAACCTCTGTCCAAGTGTAAGCTTCCTCAGCTGTGCACTCGGATTGGGACGTAGGATTGGAGAGAGCCAAAATGAGAGGTTTCTGTAAGTCATGATAAACAATTTTTAGTCATAATGATTTATTTGTCAGAGAGAGAGCGAGAGAGAGGGGGATAGAGAACCTTGTTAAAGGTGGCCATGGCTTCAACCACCTGTTTTGTAAAAGTCTTTCCTACTCCAGATGTACCAATCAGAACAGTCGGCTTGATAGCCTGATGAATATTTAAAAGAAAACATTAAAAAGTTAAATTTTTATAACAATATAGAAAAAATGGAATTCGTATAACCTTGACAGCATCTAGAAGATTCTGGACAGGTTCGTGTTCATGAGCCCAAGGTTTCTTGAAGTGTTGAAGGGTTTCCTTGCGGGAACCAACAATCAACCCCTGCAAAACAAAAATGCTCTTCTATAAAAGCAGCAAACAAGCACCCGAATAAAGCAAAAATTAAATTTTAAAAATAAATAAAAGTAATGATAGAAAGGAGTCTCACTGGACTTGTGATTACCTTAGAGTCCACAAGCCAGATCTTCTTTCGTGTTTCTTCCACCGGAACTTTGACCTTTAAAAGGCATACAAAAGGTAACAATCTTGCTCCATGCGATATAAAATTGTATTTAAACAAAGACAATGTATGTATGAGTAGACCATTACTTGTTTTGACATCTCGAGAGCAATGAGTTCAGCTATTCCAGTTCCTGCCTGCAGTTCAAAAACAAAAAGGTTGAACTTTGAATTCTATGATACTCGATAACAACACAAACACTCAACTAGGAAAAAGTTTCATATTCTTTAGCGATAGAACATATTTTATGCTCAAAACATAGCACCCAAAAAGCACAAACCTTTTAGAAGAAACTGAACCAACATTCTATATAATTGTATGGGGTTCACCATCAGAATGCCAAACTCTCTCTCTCTCTCTCCCTATTTCTCTCCATCATCATATAGACATCTATAAACAGATGGCGAAAATATGAAAGGTTCAAAGTTTATCTTACTTCACCAGCGCCAAAGAATAAGAACGTATGGTCAGCCAAGGTACCACCAAGTAACTTGAGAGCTGCGACAAGTCCTGCCAGAACCACTGCCGCAGTCCCCTTGAAGAAGGGGAAAGAGAAAAGGGGGAACAGTTAGATAATCACACGTGGTTTTTTTAGCAGTTACCGAATGTTCCACAGGAGTATATATACCTGAATGTCATCGTTGAAGACAAGATGGGTTGTACCATATTTGGCTAGCAGTTCGAAGGCATTGTGGTTTGCAAAGTCTTCAAACTGAGTGAAAGTGACAGAATAACCAACATTATTACTGTATTAACAAAACTAGTTTCTGACATGATCGTGAAGATTTGATAGAGATGATATTTACCTGTACAAGTACTTTTTCGCCGTAGTTCTGCTTCACAGCAGTCATGAATTCATGCAGAAGGTCTGCATATTCCTGAAAATATAAAAATAAAGAAAAATACTCAATCGGGTTGTCTATTCGTGCCTGCAACCATTACAAAGCATTAAAAAGATTAAAAAAAATATTGGACCTTTCCAGTTGCCCTTTTTTGTTTAAGCCCAATATAGAACTCATTATTCAACAATGTCTCATTGTTTGTGCCCACGTCAATGGTTATGGGCAGACACTACAAAGCACGAAAAAGATATTAACTGGTATGGAAATTTTGGTATGTTAGAATCAAAATTATATGATAAGCTTAAGACAAAAACAAGCTGTTTAAGAAAGAACCAATGCATAAGGTTTCAAATAATCTTAATCTGAACATATATCGATCAATTGATGAAGCTTACTGCAGAAGGTCTAATGCCTCCAAGTGCTGTGTACAATGCAAGTTTTCCAACAGGTATCCCCATCCCCTGACAAAAATATAAGGATTTTAATATTATTTTTTCAAATGCTATTTTACAGAATATACACAGGCCTTTTAAATATGTATGTTATGTGACGAAAATGCTCTCTTGGGTTGTAATCAATCATGCCATTTGCAATTCACCTGGCAGCCAAGATCCCCAAGTCC
>MKEJ01014189.1:0-17898 GCA_001753735.1 Embelia ribes
AAACTTCAAAATTTGTTTTACTTGCAACTCTTTCACAACGGTGTTACAACTTTAACATAAAAGGTTACAACTTCTTCATAAATGCTTACAACATCTTACACTTCTATGACAACATTTTGATGAAAATACAGAAACCTAAACCCACATAATAAGGATCGATATGAACAAAATTACTTCAAATTCACAACTAAATAAATAAATATTGCAAAATAACTTTTCCTTCCAACACTAATTTTACTTCTGATAATGTTTTTGTAACTTAAAAAAATTACAACAATCTAAATTAGGATGATTCTTCAACTGCAAAGTACTAATGTTGTTTGGAGTATTAAGTTTCCTCATTCTAGATCAAAAGATCTCTTTTAATAATATCAATCTCTTCATTTGCAATCTCACGCTCTCTTTTTATCTCTTTCAAATGATCAACATATGTGCTCGTATCTATATCATCTAACCATTTAAAATAATTGTATTTATCACTACCCTTATTAAAGTTGCCACATCCATGAAATCTACAATCCCTTTTGTTTTTCTATGGTTGACAATCTCGTTGGTGCCTTATCTCCACAACGACAATAGCTTACACCGTGGGACGATGATGCCATCTTTGAAAAAATTTGACTCGTCATATTTACTTTTCAAATTATCTAGTTTACAAAAAGAAGGTAAAAGTTAAATTATCAAATTCGTAACAAATACAAACATGTTTGGATGCATTTCATCAAACACATGGTGGTCAAATAAATACAACAACAAAAATTATAATGTTTGGATGCATTTCATCAAACACATGGTGGTCGTATGTCAATGTGTGCATTAAATCACATACGCAGAGTCAACAGATACATACCATCATCTATTTGTACATGCAAGTATCACATTATTTTGAACATTCCTTCAAAATATTTTGAAGAATAGTTTTGGTATCTCTTAGGCATATTTCATCAAACATATGGTGATCATTTACCAAAGAAATACTATTGCCATAAAATTAAACTTAAAATTTATCAGAATGAAATACTAACGAATGTAATTAATGCCATCTAAGATATTGTCACCATATGCAAAGATAGGATCTTGCACATATACACAAAAATTATGTAGAGTTAACAATTACATACCAACATCTATTTATACAAGTCAACATCATTTTATTTTGAACATTCCTTTAAAGAATTTTGAAAAAAATAAATTGTACGTCTTAGATGCATTTTATCAAACACTTGGTGATCATTTGGTAAATATATACTATAGCAGTGAAATTGAACTTGAAACTTATTATTGGAAAGAATGAAATACTAACAAATGTAATTAATGCCATCTAAGATATTATTGAAAGATGAGATTTAATCGATATACACAAAAAAATCCTAGATCTCCTTGTATATGATCAAATATATACACAAAAATTCTAGAAAACTCTATAAGAAATTTGATCACATAGATACTCTAGATCTATTTGATCACAACATCCTAGTCACTATATGGAAAGATGGAATCTCGAAGATAAGCACACAAATATACAAGAAAATAGAATATAAAGTTTGATAAAAAAAACAACATAGATCTCATTGTATGTGATCAAATAGATAGACAAAAATTATAGAAAAAACTCAATAAGAAATTTGATCACAACACTGATATATAATTACTAAAATCAATGGTCGAGTGTAAAATTGAATAAGAAAATCGAAGAAATGTGCCGAAGATAACGGCAAAGCCACCGATTGAGGGAGAGAAAGGTGGTCGAGCGGGGACGGTGGAGGAAGTGGGAGGCATAGGTAGGAAAGGGACAAAGAGAATATAGAAATGAGAATTATCGCTATTATTAAAATGATGTAATTTCTAAATCAGAACGACGTCGTTTTGATGTATTTGCAATATCTTGCCATAGAATAACAACAATTTTAACCACGGTGACAATATGTGTTCAGAGAGTAACAAAAATATTTGAAAGTTACTTCTTTCATTAGGGTAATAATATATGTTTAGTAGGGTTACAACTATTTACTAAAGGGTGATGATATGTTGGTTCACAAGGAGTATTTATATTTCTAAATTACAACATCGTTTTGATATATTCACAATATCTTGCCATAGGATAACAACAATTTTAGCCACGTGACAATATGTGTTCAGAGGGTAACAAAATTATTGGAAAGTTACAACGTCTTTTATAGGGGTAATAATATATATTCGTTAGGTTACAACTATTTACTAAAGTTTGATAATATATTAGTTCACAAGAAGTATTTATAGTTCTAAATTACANNTTCAGAGGATAACAAAATTATTAAAAAATTACATCCGTCACTATAATAATAATATATATTCGTAAGGTTATAACTATTTACTAAAGGGTAATGATATATTGGCTCATAAACACTTAGCATGGATATGTGGCGTCTACATGGAACCTACGTGGCATATTTATGAATTTAAAAATACGTAGTTATAATTAATTTCAATCTTTATCAACAGCTAGAAATTGCTCAGCTAACGGTGGAGATCACTCATCTTCAATACGAGAAAATCCTACGTGGCATGTTCCTGTACTGAAGTTTTCACCCTCTCTCTCTCTCTCTATCTCTCTGCGATCCAAACCACTTCAGTGGTGCTAAATTGGTAAAACAAACCTTTACCCAATTGAGATTCATCCTCAATTTATTCACTTTCTCAGGTAAAATCCTCTTTTTTCTTAGCCATCTTTTTCACAAAAGTCGGATTTTTTAACTTTATAACATAAAGGAAAATTTTAGATTTCTTTTTCTAATGTGTGAACCCATGCTTTTGAAATCGTCTACCTCCTGTTTTTTTTTTTTTTTAATTTGCTTGGCTCTGGACTATTTCAATTCTAAACCCTTTGACTCAACGATTATAATTTACTATTTTTAAGTTGACTTAAGCTCGCATGTGAATGCATCTTAGGTGAAATTGCTGAAATTTTGTGCTTTGACTGTTGATTTCTGTTTCCATAATTTGTTTCTATTTGGTTGATTTTTTTATTTTCCTTTGTCAGATTTGGAGGCTTTTAAAGGAAGACCCAGGTTTGACAAAAATCTAGGATTGGGGATTAATTATTTTTTTAATTTAATTTTATTTTTTTGGTGGGCCTTGGATGGTTGCATATTCTTCACTTTCCTTGTTTGACTTGGTGCTAGATAATTGTTTTTCAAAGTTGTGTTGCTCCTCGTATTTTAGTTGGCTTTTATGAGCATAAGTATCTCAAAACTAGGATATGCATAGTAGTTTCTTAGATTGGTAGTTTTGGGGAGAGAGGAGAGATGGAGAGAGATGATTGGAAAGAGATGGTGAGGAAGATGCTCCCTCCCGGTGCACCGATCCCGGAAGATGGATCCAACCTCGACTACTCCTTTGCAATAGAATACAAAGGCCCGCCCATTTCGTATGAGGTTCCGAAAATAGAACCCCTTGACATGAGTTCATCTTCGATAGCCTCCGCTAGCGTTGCCGAATCACTTTCTGGATCCCGACGCTCCGCGGCCGATGACATGGCTTTGGTTATAGACCCAATCCCTTTACCTCTATCCCGCCTGGCCCGTGTCACTAGCTCGCCAATTCAGAGACCGAGGCTGTCAGCTAGCTCAGAGTCTGTCGTTTCAGTTTTACAAAACTGTGAGTCTTCTTCCGCTTCCCTTTCGGCATCTCCGACTTCAATTCGAAGTCAACTTAGAAATGGTTCAACACGAGTGGCTAATGAAGTGAGGAGGGCCCCCGTTGTGACTTTCAACACGGAGAATCGTTCGGAGAGGAGAGAAGAAAATGCTGAGGCGAAAGTGTTTCCCGAATACGTTGTTTCAAAGGAGGAGAAGAAGAAGAAGCAAAAGAGACGTAGAGTGTGTTATCGGTGTGGGAAAGGGAAATGGGAATCGAAGGAATCATGTTTTGTTTGCGATGCGAAGTATTGTAGCAGTTGCGTGCTTAGGGCGATGGGTTCTATGCCAGAAGGGCGTAAATGTGTTACGTGTATAGGCGAGACTATAGATGAATCGAAGAGGTCAAAATTGGGAAAGCATTCGAGGTTATTAGCTCGATTGCTTTGTCCTTTAGAGGTTAAGCAGATTATGAGGGCAGAGAGAGAATGTGCTGCGAACCAGCTTCGACCGGAGCAGCTGATTGTGAACGGGTTACCATTAAAGCCAGAAGAGATGGCTGAATTGCTAGGGTGCTCTTTACCACCTCGGAAATTGAAGCCTGGATTCTATTGGTATGACAAGGAATGTGGTCTTTGGGGAAAGGTAAATGATGAGTCACGTATAAATTAAGTGTTCTATTTCGACAACGTTCATGATTTTTTTTTTCTTGGCTCCTTTTTGTTGTGATTGTGAAAAACTATTGTTAATTTTACAGGAGGGAGAAAAGCCAGTTCAAATCATAAGCTCGAATTTGAATTTTAGTGGGAAACTAAGTCCACATGCAAGCAATGGCAACACCGAAGTGTACATGAATGGCCGAGAAATTACGAAACTTGAACTTAGAGTCCTTAAGGTCTGTCCACATAACTCTTTCCTACTTGCAAAATTGAAAGTTACATAATACATTAATACTCCTCACGAAATCATAGCTTTCTAAGCGTTGCTTTATTGACATTTATAGCTGTCCGTCTTTAAGGAGCCAATGTCTATGTTTGCGGTTAGCTTAGTTTCTTGTTATCCCATGATAGGTTGTTACTTTCATATTTCACTATAGCTTGCATTATTGGTTGTTATTTTCTTCACTGAGAATTTCAGCCTAAGTTATTTATTTTTATAATTAGTGCCAAAAGTAAATTTGTTGTTTAACTAGTCAAACAATATCTTGTCTGTGCCACTTGATTCAGTGTCATTACACTTGTGGTCTCAAATTTAAACCAGACTCCGCTTCTTTCAGCTGGCGAAGGTCCAATGCCCTCGCGACACTCATTTTTGGGTGTATGACGATGGTCGTTATGAAGAAGAAGGTCAGAACAATATCCGGGGAAATATCTGGGAGAAGGTATGTATTGTAATGTCTCTGATTGAGCCTCTTAGGGTTACTGCTTTTGCTTTCTTTTTTTGGAAATTATAGCCTGAGGTGTTTGGTAAACTTTACAATACCTGTTTTTCATAATATGCTTCTACTTTTCTAATGATGCTTTTTGAAACAGCTTTACAGGTGCTTTGAAATGTTACTTTTGCTTTTGCTACCATTAATTAGAAAATTAACCTTAATTATATTTATTACATTCATCATACATACCTGCTTTTGTCTTCTCGCAATAAAAAAATACCCCTTCACCAAATTTCACTCTCCCAAAAATAACTTTCAAAATTTATTTACCAAACGCTAGGATACATCCATTTTTACAATTATTAACTTCTAAAAGCAACTTTGAGAAGCAGATTTTGAAAAACACCTGTATTACCAAACCAAGCCTTAGTTTATGGTGTTGATAGTGATTGTCACAACTATTTATTTTATCTTATACTTGAGCAGGCTACGACACGGCTAGTTTGCTCCTTGTTATCGTTGCCTTTCCCCCACAGTCAGTCTCACGGTGAACAAAGGGACGAGGCAAGTAGTTATACCACTCTTCCAAATTATTTGGAAAAGAAAAAGATTCATAAACTACTCTTACTTGGGCCTGAAGGCTCTGGGACCAGCACCGTTTTCAAGCAGGTAATATTGCACACGAAGCCATTGGCTTCATTTTTAGCCAAACCGGTTCTAATAGAATTTAAATTCTTTCATATCTATCCGACTTGTCTCCTCTAGATCAGGTTCATTATTCTATGTTAGAGCACTTTTTCCTGTTTAATTTCTTTTGAAAATGATTCACCTGACAATCATGAATTGAAAGTGTATCAATTCTCATTTGTCAATATCTAGTGTGTTGATCCTATTTTTTAGGAAAAGCCACATCAGAGGTTGTATACATCATGTAAAGGATTGCCCATAGGTATATCATTACTCTAATATCTTACTACCTTTAGTAGATTTGGTTAAAATTTTACGTTTTCAGATGGGGAGTAGCGTATATGATTTTCAATTGCTTCATGGACAAACATTAGCGGTCCACATGCTCTTCTTTTCAATTCAAATGCTTCCTTATTCCATTTCATGGTTAAATCTTCATACATTTTTTGTGTAGTTGCTTCGTTGTGCTTGCGTATATTTTCATATTTGTATAATTTTTCCTTTATCTGACCATTCCGGGTCTAACAGTTTCTCCATTTGTGCTTGGATGTTATTTAACAGGCAAAATTTTTGTATGGGAACAAGTTCACTGCTGAAGAATTGCAGGAGATTAAGCTTATGATTCAGAGCAATATGTACAGATATCTCAGCATACTGCTTGATGGTCGGGAACGCTTCGAAGAAGAGGCACTGTCAAACATGAGAGGTTTAGCTTCTCAGGACCAAATTACTGATGCAGGTATGGTGCATAGAATTTTGCCGAATACCATTTTTTCTTCCTTCTTTGAGCATATCATTGATTTCTAATACATATAGCTCAGCTTATTGTGATGTAGAATTTTACTAGATTCGGTTACAATTTAAAGAAATGATGATAAGATATTTATAGCCCCGCTTTATTCGATGTACACCTATAGGCAAGATTTGACAATTTCAATAATTCGTTACCAATCCTTTCTTTTACCCTCCTTAAGCACCAAATTTTAGTTGTAGCTGGAGATGTATGCGTTTTGTATTTGTTCTCTGTAAACCTGTCCATTGATTTATTTTTATTTTTTTTCCGGTTTATTACATGAAGTGATGTTTAGTGTTCCATATCAGAAGTTTGTGCTAATCAATAATTGAAATTGCTTTAAAAGATTGTTTTTGACAATCATATTCGTTCTTGTTGTTACAAATGTAGATTCTAATGAGAATCACCAGTGCATCTACTCGATCAACCCCAGGTTGAAGCATTTCTCTGACTGGCTCCTAGACATTATTGCCACGGGAGATTTAGACGCATTCTTCCCTGCAGCCACACGCGAATATGCTCCGCTAGTTGAAGAAGTTTGGAGAGATCCTGCTATACAACATACGCATAGGAGAAAAGATGAGCTTCATTTTCTTCCTGAGGTTGCTGAATATTTCTTAAGCCGGGTATGGCATATATGATAGTAGACTATAGCTTCTTTATATCTGCATAGGTGCTTCTAAATATGAATAAACTTAGTTTATTTAAGCCATGTGTGTAGCAGATATTCATATGTATGTAATTGTAAGAAATGGACATCACGACGTAAATACATGATGTGACAATATACCAATATATGAAATCATTGGAAAAAGAAGTACAAATTTATGATGTGGCTATTTTCACTTTACAAGCAGACTTATATGATACTTAATTCAGAACATCTGGATGTTAACATATGCATTGTTTCGTATTAGAGAAAATATTGATTGCAAATTTTTATTATCTATTTCAGATTTCTTTTCAAAATTTAGATCTCATTCTAAATTTTACCGCTGGGGAGAAATAGTGTGTTCCCATGTTCATAATCTTGTGACCTCATACATTATGTATATCCCATTTGGAAAATACATTGCAGCATTAAGAAGATAGTTTTCTTTAGTGACGGATGTTAATCACTATAAATCTATTAATTTAATTATCCTCTTCTACATATTGTGTGGGCTGCACTAAGTTAAATGTCAACAATTTAGTCTTTACTTGTACTAATTCATGATGTCTCAATGTAGGCGGTAGAGGTGTCAAGCAACGAATACGATCCTTCAGAGAGAGACATCTTGTATGCAGAAGGGGTCACTCAAGGGAACGGTTTAGCTTTCATGGAGTTCTCCCTAGATGATCGTAGCCCTATGTCCGAAGTATTCACGGACAATCTTGAAGCCCCATCACCGCCTCTAACAAGGTAACCACTATTTTTTTGGCGTTCGTGTTTGTTATGTGTATTTTATATTCTTAAATTGAAGGAAGAAGTGCTGCCCATCTGCAATTGCAACTCAACTAAACCAAGCACTTTCCATTTTGTACCATGAAGGGCCATCGTCTTTGTTAACCTGCATTTCGCCTTGTGTTGCTTTCTATTTTCCAACCTTTTTCCCTTGCATGTTTGAACTTTTAAGTTCTTTGATTTACGTTGAATTTCTACAGATAATCAGTGTTTTCTATCCGTGATTGTATGATATATTCTTAGAACAATCCTCACGCTGTGGTTAAAAAAATTATTACTTTCGGCTTTGTCAATCAAAGTTTTAATCGTGATAAATGTTGACAATCAGCTTAAAGTATCTACATTTTGTCTATCAAATAGCAAAGTTAATAATTTTTCCTTCTTGGGTGTATGCGTCTTATTATCTTCAATTACAATGTAAACAGATTTGATAATATGTCAGCAATTTTTTTTCTTTGATTCCCATCATTTATGTTTCCGCTTTGCGGTTTGAAACTCAGCCACGATGCATATAGCATGACAGCAATGTATCAGATGCTTATTCTCTCCTCTAATTCCATTAAAGGTTCATATGACTTTGCCTAACGCTACATTTGATTGTTCGGTTCTCTAGGTACCAACTAATTAGAGTAAATGCAAAGGGCATGAATGAAGGCTGCAAGTGGGTTGAAATGTTCGAAGATGTTCGTGTAGTAGTCTTCTGTGTGTCTCTAAGCGATTACGATCAGGTGGGTCTTGCCCCAGAGCACACCAGTAGTGGGAGGCTCCTCCAAAACAAGATGATGCAAAGCAAGGAGCTTTTCGAAACAATGATATCACATCCATGCTTCAAAAACACCCCTTTCGTTTTAATCTTAAACAAGTACGACCTATTCGAGGAGAAGGTTAATCGCATACCTTTAAGTTCTTGCGAGTGGTTTACCGACTTTAGTCCCGTTCGACCACTACACAACAACCAATCTTTGGCTCACCAAGCTTACTATTATGTTGCTATGAAGTTTAAGGATCTTTATGCTTCGCTCACGGATCGGAAGCTTTTCGTGTGGCAAGCACGGGCAAGGGACCGAGCAACTATCGACGAAGGATTTAAGTATATCCGAGAGGTTCTCAAGTGGGATGAGGAAAAGGAAGATAACTACTATGGTGTGCCAGAGGATTCATTTTATAGTACAACAGATTTAAGTTCATCACCATTTGTAAGGCAAGAGTGAGTGATGTAACTTGAAAAAACTTTTTCATGTTTTCATTTGCTTTGCAGATGTAGAGGACAAATCCAATAATTTTACCTGTATTTTTTTTTAGTATAAACTCGAAAGCATTACTTCTTGTACAAGTTGAATCATTAATTTGGGTTTGTGTAAATACAGATTTGTTTACGACTTGGGATTTTTGCAACTGATATCTTGCAATTAGCACGTAGTCGGTGATTCAGGTTCTTATTTTCTTTTTAATTTGTGGATTAAATAGTCTGGATATTATAGGCAGATAATCTTTGTCGAAGTTTGATAGTATCATATTGCTAGCGCATTGTTTTGGTAACATGCTCCGAACCGATATCTTATTTTCTTTACAAATTATTTTTCCTCTAATACGTTTTAACATGGAATTAGAGCAGGCTAGCACGTATTGATGTTGGGGTTCCTCCACCCGTTAATATTCACTTGTTCGAGCATTTGTTTCGGCCAATCCATAAGTGAGAAAGTGTCAAATCTTCATCCAACTAAATCCGAAAACATGAATGCTAAACATATTCGCCTTGTTGCCCAAAAAATGTAACAAGAAAAAGAGTGTGCATTTGTATTTTCACGACAAAATATGTTTTTTCAAAAGTCTGATCTTGGATGGCTATTTCAGAAAAGTAGCTTTTTTACTTAACTACTATTCACAACTCCAAACATCAAACATTTTTATTTTCTTTCAATCAAATACATTTTATAATACTTACAAGGGGACAAGCGAGGCTATCCCGCTGGATCTAGATCTAATTGCGGCAGAAACACTTGGTCGGGAGATAATTTTTTTTTAGAAAGTATTCTCACCAGCCGACACTCAACGGCAATTGCTGTCATTTATTTAGTCCCCACTTTCCGTTGCATTACTTGAAAGTATTATTTTCTAGCTCAACCAAAAAATAATGCTTTTATACTTATAAAATGCAACCAAACAAAAACATTGTGCTTCACATCAAGCTTAAGATTTCCAACAAACTCTAAACTTGTCAATTCAGCTAAAACAACAATCTTTTCCAAAGAATTTAAATTTCATTACATATGTTGGCTGCTACTGTAAAAAAAATGGCAAGAAATGATGTATAGTGATACAAAAAGAAACAAAAAGTTCAAGCAGCATAATCTTTTCCTTCTTTGCGTGTTTTTAAAAGAGATTGTTACAGAAAGCAGAAATGTTTTTTTTTCTTTTTTCTTATTTTTTTGAAGGTTAAAGAAAGCAGAAAAGTTAACAGAGAAAAAAAGGATATTAAGATGCAACTAGATCAGGTGTTTCGGCTTCTACGGATAACAAGGCGGCTTGTACTTTGCCCGTCCAGCTGTCCAGCCGATCACGAAGTGACTTGATCTGGGAAATGCCCAAAACTCTTGGTTGAACCCATGAAATATAGACGGTGCCATCAACTTGATCGATTATCCCTTCAATAAGATGAACCTGTAAAAAAAATTAACCAGGGTTTTACAGTCGATTGTGACAGAATAAAACATAGTAAAATATTTATTTGTCTTCGTCACATATTTCATTCAACCAGGTAGTGAAGCCAATGGAAAGGATTCCTAACCAGAGCGGAAAGAGATCGAAACCAATGGAAAGATATCAAAACAACTTATCCCTAATTATTCTAGGAGAAACATCAAAATTAAGATTATCATTTTTCTAAACAATAACTCCACAATTCTCTTGAATTAATCCTTCAACCACTTGAACCTTTAATTAATCTCTTTAATATAGAGAGATACAGAAAATGCAACAGTAAGTGGCCATTGAAGCTACAAGAAAAGAAATCCAATAACCAATACAGAGCCAGAACAAAAGATAGCAAATATCCGAGAATTTGGTGCATCAAGATAAGTACAAAAGGAAAACTAACGGCATATCATATGGCTTCTCTATAATCAACAAAGATGATGGTTTTGTAACCCCATATTAGCAACTTAAAACTCGGTACTACTGCTAACGTTGACGTTGCTTCACTTGGTAGATGTGGTATACTTCTCAACTACATTTCAAGAGAAAGTCGGGAGGACTCCGAAAATAAGCAAATGTGAACAGAGCACACACAAACTGACCAAAGGTATTAAAGCAAAACCTAACGATACCAGCATTGGCAGCCAGTCAGGCCCAACAAACTATGCAATGAATGAGAAAGGAAGCATCACTTTTCAACAAATCAAAGGTAATTAAGCTGCTGGTAATAACATTTTGTTAACCAATAAACAACCATTCGAAAGGTCACCACTTTTACAAGTAGTGATTCAGAAATTTTATCAATCGCCCTAACAAGAGGAACATACCGAAAGACTTTTCATGAGGAGATATTCCACATCCTCTTCAGTAAGTTTTGTGCGCTCTGCAATTATCTTTAGGGGAATAGTTCTATCTTCTGCTGAACGACTGCAATTAAATACTAGCCAAGTGAGCTTACAAGTAAAAATAATCTGTATATCAAGTCAGATAGCGCTGATTTTTAATATACCTGAAGATGATTTCCATCAAACAAAGAATGTTGATCTTTTCTAGTAGCCTTTTCTCATTCTCCACTAGTGCAGGTTGGGCATTCAGAGCAGCTCCATGCACTTGGCACAGTTGTTGATAGCGAACTAAGTCACCAGAGTTGAATGCTTCAAGAATATAATAAAGCCATTCAATCTTTGTCCCCATAAGACTCTTTACCTGTACAAGTAGTATGTTACAGTGAACAATAGGTACGATTTTCTCATAGCAGAAAGTGAGAAACCAACAATATTGCAGGAGATTACGTGTGAATCTAATCACAGGAAAAAAACATGCAGAACACGCTGCAGCTAGATATTTTATGTTCTCAACATCATTGTAAGTGCTTGAAGAATGGAAGACCATTCCCTTCAGGTTCATCCTTCGCACCTCCAGCAAAAATTGATACCACAAGTTCCATTGATACCCTATATAACCAACCCCATTTAATTTTATATCCAAGAAATCCTTGCATTATTAGATAGCACAAAGAACCCACATGACACGTGTGTCCAACCCAGTCGAGATCACCCCAACAAATAATAGATTCTGAGGTTCTCTCACTTTAGCTGCCTCAACTGATATGAGTGACACCTCACTTCAAACCTTCTAAGGTGTTATAATATGGATAGCAACATAATCATAACCCAACTAACATTTACTTATAGGCAAAGCAATTCAAATATCATAAGACCTTAAACAAATTACCATCAGCAGCAGAATATTACAACCATACTTCTTCAAAAATACTTAGGCTATCGCTCTTCAACAACTCAAAATTATCCGAAAACACATAACTTCCCACAGTCATAAAAATGATTAAACTGACCAATTCCGAACAAATAGAATCTAGATTGTGATAAATAACAGGTTTTCCTTCTAATGGTGTCACATTTGTATTGATATCTTTAGGTCTCACCATTTTAAGCCACTAAATTTCAAGGTTGGCCATGTACAATTTGCTCACAAGTTGCTCAAGTTCCACATGGTAGATGCTAGTGTGGAGATCAACTAGCGGCTGTGAGATAAACTCCAGTGTTTTCTAGGCTCTACACATTACAAGTCAATCTTGAGCATCAACCTACTCACTCGCAAGGATTGAAAGATTCTGAATCTAATAGCCCAAATTCAATTTTATAGTACACCCCTGAAAACTGTCCGCACAAACAAAAGTCACCTCTTCATTCATTTGTTCGAAGACTTTGAGATGAATGCGCTCTCTCCCATTCCAAATCGTCACACCAGCAGAATAGAGTTTTCATCCATGAAAATGAGGAAACCATTCTCTTTTTCTACTTATTGGTTGGAATGCATAAACTTGTAAACCCTATTTATCTACTTTAATCTACACTTGGAATAAGACATGAAAATTAACCCATATGAATACAGATTGGGACCATTGCGACAAAGACAACCCTAGGGCAGGAATAAATTTTAGATATAATAACCTAACTCCACAGCAAAATACCATATTGAGTCATCCCAAAAGACAATTTAAAACATTTTCATGCCTCCAAAAGCAGAAGAAAAGTGAATTAAAGAAAACTATCCTTGCACAAAGCCATAGAAGAGTTGATAAAGTAACCACGATAACTAACTAAAGCAAGAAAATTTTGGAAAAACCAAATTAAACAAACAAAATATAGATGGGAACCGAAAGAAACTTACAATTGGATGAGCAAGCAGTTCCCCAAAGTTGTATATGTTTTCTCCAAGCAATGCAGCGATGGATAAATCAAATGCCAAATCCTAAAAGTCAATAGGGAGTATTACAGGGTTAATTGCTCACGGAATAACAGGAATATCATAAAAACCGTTCTCGCTCAGGAAAGAAAATAATATCCAAATGATAATATGCTCAAATATTAAATAATATTTACGGAATAATATTAAGAGAACATCTCAGTACTTAAAACCAATATCTATATCCGTTCATTTTCTATAATTTATATGACTAAAATGTGCATTTCCCTATTCATCCATACCAACAAACTTCAATATTGTAAAGATTAGTCTACATCAATGGTTATTCAGCAGAGGGAAAAATCATCAAATATGTCATGGAAATTACTTAACTAATTTCACATACCAGCTTAAAAGAATCCGATAGGGACTCCACAGACGTGTATGCCAGATAAAGAAGTGCACTTTTGTAGAACTCAGCAAATTCCTGACGAGATTTATGGTACTGAGAGGAAACCCAATAATAGCTGGCATACACAGACGGATCAATATCCGTCATGCTGTCAAGCGTAGTCCTGCCATCTTCTAAAAGTTTCTTGCATTCTTTTGGACTGTCCATCTCAAGTTGTAAGATGGCTATTTGCATCTCGATGTAAAGGATTGGTTCCTCAATGCGCATATATCTTATAGCACGAAGCTTTTCAATCACACCTTCAAGATAACTAATACCAGCTTCTTTCTCGGAATATTGACGAGAAACTACAACAGCAAAATGAGCAAGTTTCAGAGGATTGATCTTTGTCTCAAAGTCAGTGATGAAACTGTGATATAACTGTATCAGAGCATCTCCAGTCTGGCAATAATGAAACGAAAAAAGTAGTTAATGCACAGCAAACGCACGATGATTGCAACATGAAAGTTTCAAGTCGACATAATATCTGTAACTTAGTACAAATATTGTCAAAACACGCTGAAAGATCAATGAAAGCAAAACGAGATTTGAACAATGTATGTTCCAACACAAATGATTTATATATGATTTGTATAACCAAACTTCAAAACCCATTACTAGTGGTAAAAAAGAAGAATTAAATCAACTGTATAGAGATACAGTTGTACGCATGTACAGACAATTGATGAATAGACAGAGAGCATATATATGCTTGATTGCAAGTTCAGTACTGATTGGTCCATCACAAAAGAGCTCCTTTTCTTTTCGTGAGTGTTTTTTTTTATTTTTGTGTTTCCCCATCTAGGTGGTGGGGGCAGAGACATGTATTTAACAAGCATCTTAATCCTGAAGGATGACTTAGGGCAGCAATAGGGTATGACTTAGGGGGACAAGGTTCAAAAACCCCTGAAACAGTAAACCACCTCTGCACAAACAGAAATAAAACTGCATAAACTAGACCATGAAGTGTAGGATCCCCACTGAGTCAATTATCTTGGTCATGTAAGTTATGGTCATAAGGTGTATACTTCAAACTCCTAATAAGTAACGCAATAACCTACGAGGACAGTGGGTAATACTACGTTAACTCAATGATCCGATTGCTGATCGGACTGCAAAGCATAATTATATCCTTGTAGCACCTTGAGGAATGGAATGGCTTTTAATTCTACTAGAGTTGTGTCACCATCAAGATGACAATTTATTCTTGATAAGTTGAGGCTATTCCTTTTTTCTAGGTAAGGGTTTAATCAGTTAGAACCAGGCCCAAAACCATCAGAGAGATGTCTTATACGCATTCGTGTTATAGAGCAAAGGCCAAGAAGCCCAGGTAACCGTTACATGTCTGACTTCTTTGGTACTAATATTAAAAATAATGAGGTGCAGTAGTGAATGATTGACATAAATATGCAAAAATAAGATGCCTATTCCAAGAATGACAAACATCATACATACCACACAAGAAAGTTTAATATGACATTTATCATAAGTACTCAAAACAAAACCTCATGGACCAACCGCATTGCTATCTCTGTTTAAGAACCTTTCCCACACTGACTTATACAAACTAAGGGCTTCATACCTTTCCACCGCAATAAATAATCGTATAGCTTGTTGCAACTCCCAAATAAATTTCAATACTTAAGGAGAAGTGCATTGGAAGCTGCTTCTCCAAACCTTGAAAATGTTGGAATTGAAAGCAATGAATTTTCTTAGTTGAAATCATGCCCCTAAAATAGTGCCTAAACTTCTTAATTTCATTTCTTACCTTACGAATGTATTATGGTATTCCACTCCCACGGGTCTAAATCTAAATAATGATTTCACACTGCTACTCTACCCACTTCCAGAATGTATGACACAGAACAAATGCCAAATATTTTAATGATAAAAAAAAAGTTTCAAGAGTTTCTTCATGCATTGACACCACCTCTTAAAACTACAATCAAGAGTCCCTGGAATTGACTTTTATCTCCAACATCTGAAAGTTTAGGTCATTAACTACAGATACAATCAAAGTAGTTGATAAAATTCTTATCAATTTCAGAATCATAGAAACCAACGAGCACTCAAGCTTATGCATATTTTTCTGTCTGGTTAAAAACCAAGAGCAGCATGCATCCATACCTTAGACCAACACAATCAAAATGCAATTTTCATGGATATATCATTGAAAACTGATTTTCTTTAAACAAATACATTAGTTTACTTCGTGTTCATACCATATAAAAAAAATAACAACTTCAACTGTTCCACCTATATATCTACACATTTCCACTCCATTGTCACCAAATTCTGAGGAGTCGGTATTAATTTATGCCAAAAGGAACAGATTACTACATTGGTTACTCATCGCTCATGATATATCATAACACAGGCATCTTTTTAAAGTCAAAACACATAGTAAAGAGATGTCCAAATCCTAGGATTCAGTTAAATGACCCTATAACCTGAAGCCCTAAATTTCAAATCCATAATCTATATAAAGCTAACTTATATCAAATTCTACTGATAAATTATTGAAATATTTTTTTGTCCTCATCCAAGCAAAGCAGTCACTTCAATAGTTACTACTTGAAAGTACAAAAAGAAAGGAAAATTAGATTACACATGAATAAAATGTTTCAAAAAAGCACCAAAGCCCAATCTTCTATTCCAAATCCATCTGTTTCGTTCAATTGGTCCATACTATATTTCCATGCACTCCACCCCACTGCATTCCAAACCCTATTTCCGACACAATGTAAAGAGATTAGCAAGCCCTTCAGTTTCACTTTCAGGGTATACCTTAGCTATTTTCAGCTATAAATATTTAATATCTATCCTCAAAAACTTTAACTAGAGGTTGAAACATGGGGGAATGCCCACACTGGCCCTCCAAAACTAATAAATGAATTGGGGATGAACAATAGTCCCCCAAGGATCAATGTACCAAACCCCCTATCCTTTAGGGGATTCAATAGTATAGAATAGGATACACCAGTGGCAGGGTTCCTTAAAATTAATTCCAAAAATTTAGGATAGAAGCTCATTTTAGGAGCACTATTTGAGTTCCCTAGGGAATAAAAATTCCATGAAACCCCTAATTTGAAATTTCGAAATCCATACTCTAAATACATCTACCTATGCTATATCATAGGGGGTTTTCTCAGCGATCCCGTTTAACAAACTAAGTCACTATACCAATCTCCAATACTATTTTTAATTTCTACAAATCTGTTGTGGGCGTTCCCTTCATTCCAGTCCCTATATTTAGAGTTTGACTTATAGGGATTAAAACTTCAAGGGATGAAATAGATGTATGGCAGGGAATGCCCCCAAAATCCAAAACCCCCTAATTTTTCCAAATCCTTACTCTAAATACATCTAAATATACTATATCATAGGGGTGTTTTTCAGTGATCTCTTTAGCTAACTAAGACAATATATCCCACCCCAATGCAATCTTTAAGTTTAGGAGATATAGTTTGAGCATTCTCTTCCATGCAGTCGCAATTTTAGAAATTGACGTATAGGGATTAAACTTGAGGGGATAAAATGGGCCCAAAATCTAAAAACCCTAATTTTTCCAAATCCACACCCGAAATACATCTAGCTTTACCATATCAGAAAGCAAGAGCAAAGCAACAAGTACCCACCAATAGAAATCTAAAATGGTCAACATATCCATCCCCAATACTATCTTTAAGTTTAGAAATTTGATGAGGGCATGGGCATTCCCTTCATTCTAGTCTCTATTTTAAAGTTTTTTTTTTTGGTAAGATTCTATTTTAGAGTTTGAGGTATACGGAATAAACTTTAGGGAATGAAAAATAGACACACGGATAAGAATATACTTAACATCTAAAACCCCCTAATTTTTCCAAATTCAATACCCGCAATACATTTATAATAGGGGTTTTCCTCCATGATCACCTCAGCTAACTAAGACGCTCTATCCATCCCCAATACTCTCATTAATTTTGGAAAATATGGCGTGGCCAATCCCTTTATTCCAATCTCTATTTCAAAGTTGTGGAGCCCAAAATACTGTACACTAAGCCCCACTATTGTTCCCCAAGTATAAATACATCTCTCTCTATAACTTGCAACTGATCACATAACAAAAACTCTTCCTAGCCGGCTCCCCAA
>MKEJ01014206.1:0-15416 GCA_001753735.1 Embelia ribes
AGTGTCGATGAAAAATTGGGGCTTTATAGCATATGTATATATTTAGAGGATTCACACAGTTTCATTTCTGCATCTCACCATCTATAAATTCATATTCATCCCAATTTTTCTAAACAACTTGTTAAAAATTACAAGAATAATTATATATATTATAATAAAATATAAAAATATTTATTTTCCTCAATTTTAACCAATATTTTACAAAATTTCTAAAAGAAATATTTTTTTAATAGAGAAATTGAGAGTAGTAAACTTCTGAAAATTTTCTAGAAACTCATAAAAAATAAAAAGATTGATTCGAGAATTTCTCACATTTGTGTTTCACAAGTTAAGATTTACCTGTGATTTCTAATTTGAGAAATAAAAAGAGAAAAATGTCTCATAGTATTCTTTCTATTTTTTTAAAATTTATAGAAAACATTCCAAAAATGCAATAATAGATTTCTCAATAAAAAGTTTACTATTTACAATTTATCTATTAAAAAAATTCTTTATAGCAAATCTTTAAAACATTGGTTTAAGAAAAATCAATTTTTATATTTTATTATAATATTTATAATTTTTGTGGTAAATTTTAATATATATATATTTTTAAAAGACTGGTGTAGAAATTTTTAAAAATGTGAAACTTTAATAGGACAAATGGAATTCTATAAAATAAGAGATAGAAGTTAAACGAGAAAGAGAAGGTGATTTCTATTTGAATAAATTACACTTTGCCCCTATTAGATTTCCAACAATTCCAGAGTACCGGTATCTGAAATTACACTTTTCTTAATACTAAGTTGCAATGGATTCTACTCCTTTAAGAGTTTGACCTCACAATTCATGATAAGAAAGGGGTAAATAACATTATTTCTAATCATTTATCAAGGTTGACCAGGAAATCTTTAGATGACTACTTTTCTCCTATCGACGAGTATTTTCTTGATGAATAGTTATATGCCATAAATGCTTGGGATATTCCTTGGTTCGCTAATTTAGCAATTTATCTTATTATGGGCGCTATACCTTCTCATTGGTCAACGTCCAATAAGAAGCAATTCTTACGGAAAGCTCGACACTTCTTTTGGGATCCGTTCGTATATAAATATTGTTCTGATCAGATTGTCCGACGCTGTCTGTATGATGATGAGATCAGCAGTGTCACTGAGCACTACCATGGCGGTGCTTGTGGGGGATATTTTTTGGCCAAAAAGACCACCGCAAAGATCCTCTAAAGTAGGTAGCACTGGCCGACAATGTTCAAAGATGTGTATACTTATTGCTAGAGTGGCGATAGTTGCCAACGACTCGAAAAGGTTACTAAGCACAATGAAATGCCTCAAGAGCCTATCATTTCTCTTGAAATCCTCGATTGTTAGGGCATTGATTTTATTGGGCCTTTTCCGAACTCATTTGGTTATTTATATATCTTGGTAGCAGTGGACCGCATGTCTAAATAGGTATAAGCCATACCTACTCATACCAACGATCACAAAGTTGTGATCAAGTTCTTACATAAGTATATTTTTGCACATTTTGGTACTCCTTGAGCCATTATTAGTGATGGCGGGAAATAATTTTGCAATCACCTTTTTAGGGTATTGGTCAAAAAGTATGGAATCCTTCATAAAGTTGGTAATACTTACCACCCCCAGATGAGCGGTCAGGTTGAATTGGTTAATCGTGAAGTAAAGGGCATTCTAGAAAAGACATAAATCCCAATTGTAATGATTGGTCCGAGAAATTCATTAATGCTTTGTGGTCATATCGGACAACTTACAAGACTATTTTGAGGATATCGCCCTATCGACTTGTTAGGACAAAGCATGCCACCTTCCAGTGGAACTCAAACATAAAGCTCACTGTGCAGTATGTCAATGTAATGAGTCATTGCCCAAGGTATGCAAAAGTCGCAAACTGGATCTCGTTGAGCTTGAAGAGTTAAGGAATGATGCTTATGAGAATGCCAAGGTCACAAAAGCTAAGATAAAAAGCTTGTATGGCAAGCATATCATAAGGTATTTCTTTTCGGTAGGGGACCAAGTCCTTCTATATAATTCTTGACTGTATCTATTTCCTAGAAAGCTCAAATCATGGTGGACTAGCCCTTATGTCATCCATAACATTAGTTTTTATGAAATGTCTGAGATTTACAATCTGAAAGCTAGTAAGGCTATGATATTCAAAGTTGATGGTTATCATTTAAAATCATATTATGAGAACCGTTAAGGTCCAACTAATAAGATGGGGCTCATCGACCCGTCTTACGAATGATCAGGACTAAGGGATTTGTTGTTGTATTTCAAACTGTAGGTAACTTCTTCTTTCGTTTTCGTTTTCTTTTTGGTTATTTTCCTTTCCTTTTGCCTTCTTCAAGTCTCATTTTGAGCCTGATATACATCTTCTTACTAACGAACATAGGGATTATGTTTGCTTTAGGTAGGGGGTATGTATACCAATTCTATATGTTTGAAAATAGGCCAAGTTTTGGAAATTTTTTGAATTTTAAACACATATATGGGTTTTAGTACTTCATTGGTATCATATTAGGGTGTTTTTAGGACTTAGTTTTTTTTTTTCAATTTTTGTAGCCTTGGTGGTTTCCAAATTCTGTTGGTCCGATCGATCTAATTGCAGTTAGATCCATCCAACCTCAGTTGGATCAATACAACTGGTATTATTTAGATCAAAGTGCACATGATCTGTTCATTTTGAAATCATTTAACATCCCATCAAATCGTTTCTCTCTCTTATTCTGATCAAGTCTCTATCAATTTCTCCCTGATCTGACTCGAAGTCATTTCAGTTTCAATCTCCATTTTAAAAAATCAATCATCATCTCCATTGTAATAAGTGGAAACCCTAATATAGGGTTGTTAGCAAGAAGGGGGTTGGTGAATAGGGGCACAAATTGGGATAACACTTCAACAAATTAGCATCAACTAATTTTGGGTAAGCAAATTCAACACTTTATTAATATTGCCTCTCAAGCAGATTAATTGATTGTTAATGATTTTTTTTTATTATACTAGGTTGTGGAATTAGGATAAGTTGTGAATTAAGTTGATATAATTGTAGCAATTATATTGTCATAGTGTGATTAATTTCACTCCGGTAATAAGATGATTTCTGGAGTTGAGTTGAATAGAATTGGGTTTTTTATTATTCAAATCCTGCTATTGATTTTCATTTGTAAATGATAGTTGTGTTGCAACTATTTTGAGATTGAATATAGGGCTATTGAAACTGCTGCTGTAAATTGTGAATTTAATTGTTCGTTGTGGGTTATAAATGGCATCGAAAAAACCGGTGAGTGGAATGGCTAAGGAAGGTAGCTTGAAAGGGTCGTACAACAAAGACATTTTTTCGAATTGAACTATAGCCGAGAAATACTTCGACCAGTATAAGAACAAGAGTTTTGCTTGTGAGAGGGCGTGGAAGGTTGAAAATTTCACTAGGACTGAGGACTATTTGAATAGGCCTCTGAATTGGAAAGTGAAGATGGAGGTTGCAAGATTGACTAGGTTGTTAGAGTTTCATAAGCCATATATTGCAGAGTTAGTTAGGGAGATTTTCTCAAATGGAGCTGAGTAGAGTAAGGAGAAAGGTGAAGAAGGGTTTTTTACGACGGTTAGGAAAGTTAAGATTGAGATTACTCCAGAGACTTTTGTTCAAAAGTTTGAGTTAGTTAGGCCAGGGCATTTACTACCAATGCCCTCATCTACTACTATTAGGCAGGAAGTTCTTCTTAGAGATGCTTTGGTAGTAAAGAAGACAAAGGTTGGTTGGGTAAAGCCGGAGTATATAGCGGTATGCAAGGTGGTGCATAGCAATCTCATGTCGTCTATGCATGAAACCGAGATCGATATCATTCATTTACCGATGATTTACGTTTTGGGTATGAATACGCAAGGGGATATGATGGTAGTGATGGATTCTAGACTGATTATAGGGGCGACTAGTGCACCGAAGTTCAAATTTCCATTCTCGGGCATTTTGACCAAGATTATGGGTGAGGCGGGGATTAGTCTTGAGAAGTCTGCATCGGTAGACCTTAGGTATAGTACACCAATTGATGTTACGACAGTTAGATAGGCCTTAGCTAAGAGATGTTTGGATGGTCCGCCCATTCCTGTAGATGCACTTGTAGTTCCATCTGAGGTTGAAGATGCTGAGGAGTTTTCTAATACTTTGCTAGATTTCTAGCGAGGTTTGGGATATACGACGTAGTTAGAGCGAGTTGAGTCAAGGCAGGGTTGAGTTATGGTGCAACAGGGTTAGATGATGGAGATTATGATGAAGCAGTTACACTTGGCAGAGATGGCAAAGATGAGGTGGCGCAGTGAGCATCTTGAGTAAAGTGTGACCATGGCTATATGTCAGCCTTACCACCCACTAGGCTTGTCACAGTAAGAGAAATAGTTGAGAGTTTAGGTCATGTTGAGCATTTGATTTACATTTGATATACCTAAAATTCTATTTCATTTCCTTTTGACTTTTGCTAGACTATGTTATTTTGTTTAGGGACTATAAATGTTAGTATTTTTATTTTTGTTCTTTTTTTATTCAATTTTCGTCGTGTGTTTTTTATTTTTCTAGTTTAGTTGAAATTGTATAGTTTTGAGATATTTGGCTCAATAAGTACCCTTGTTCATAAATGTTTTGAGTCAAAATATGAATGGTCAATACAAGCATATATGTTCTTATTATTTCAGTTGAAATTGAGTTTAATTTGTTGAGATCTTAGACGGATAAGAGTAGGTAGTATGATTTGAATTTAGTTGAAAGGTAGGTTCATGCGAGTTAGGCGGTAGATTAACAAACTAATCGCTTATTTAATATCAACTTGTAAGCTATTGTGTTTTTGTTCTTTATTGTTAAAATGGAACTCATTTTTATGGTATTTATGGGTGTCCCCCTGGTAAGTCCCCACAAGACTATAACTCGTCCAATATGGATACATAGAGGTTTAAAGGCTTAGTGCATACATTAAATGCATTCGTGATTCCTACGAAAATGAGTTATGATACTTGTTTTTGTTTTTATTTTCTCATCCATTTGGAGATTTTTTTTTAATTTTTCATTTCTTTTATTTTTATGCCCTTTTTTGGAGTTAATTGTTAAAATTGGTCATACTTTGGAGATGTATTGTATTACTAGGGACTACCAACGTTTAGGTAGGGAATGTGATTAGTCTTTAAAATTGTATTACATAATAGTATAATGCGGCACATTTGAGCCATTTATCTTGCATATATTATTTGAAAGTTGTTATGTTTCGGTATTATGGGTTTTGGTTCATTTGATGCAGATAAAAGGCTTAATTGGAAGTATTGTGAGGAATTTAATGTGATAATAAATATGCATAGATTTTCGAGGCTTAAGGTGACGATTTTGGGCCATTGGAAGACGTGCAAATGAGTAAAAGTGAAAAGGAATGGCAAAAGGAAGAAGCTGGAAATCTATCAACTGATCGATCTAAGTGTACTTGGATCGGTCCAAATCCTCAAACTGATTGATCTAAAAACAGATGGATTGATTCAACTGCTTCCAAAATAGAAACTTATCTTGCAGTAGATAAACATAGTTTTAGGCAGTTTTATGATTAATACAAATCAAGAAACTCCGAAAAAAACAGTTTTTATCATTTTCTTAATTGTAAAGATATTATAAGGAGTTAACCCTGTTGTTTAGGATATAACTTTCATTCTAACTTTTCTATTGTTCTTTGCGGAGATTTGTGGTGACTTGGTGGAGATTTATCTTTTCAATTAAAGTTTTTGAGTTTTTCATTTATTATTCACTTGTTCTTCTTTTATTATTATTTTTACGCATTGTTAGTTGTTTAATTTGCATAGTAGAAATAGTAACAGTCTTTTTTTGTGGATTAGATTCATTTATTATTGCATTAGTCATAGTTTATCATCACTATTATTAGTTTATATCTTTTGATTATGGATTTCTATGTGTCATTGTTAACATGCTAGGCTAGGTCTCTTTTCTTGCCTAGGGGATGAAGATGATTTAATGGATTCAAACCAATCCTAATTAATGAGTATGTTTTTATAAACTTAATCTAAAAATTGGATTATTTTAAAATTTAGGAGTTTTAATGTGTCTGAATACCTTATAAATCACCTAGGCGTAGTTATAGTGTCTAATGATCACCCGATGACATATTAGGTTGAAGTTAACCAAATCGATACACATAAGTGATTTTCCAAATTAACATTGTTTTGGAGCTCATTAGTTAGGTCAATTAGGGAGAAAAAGTTAAATAATTAGATTTCCTATACATGCAATATCTTAATTATTATTGTTAATTTGTGTTTTTTGCATTGTTATTAGTTTAGTTTAATTTACCCACAACTAAATTGAAAACCCCAAGAAGTTTAGCAGTGGTTTAACTTAGCAACCTGCATAGTCTGGATTGAAACTGTAAAAATCGAATCGCGTATAAGACTAATTGAAAGAATTTTCGGGAACAGTAGAAGTCTTTATGTTTGATACTTGGTACTTGCTGAGAAAAACTAGACTGTTCCCTAGTACACTTGTTAGGTCATAAATCTACATGTTTAGGGAGCAACCAGAAAGAAAAGAAAAAAAAAACATTGCTATATCACCAAAACCTATCACATCTCAACTACAATATTCAAATCAGAGTGCGTATAAAAGAGATATACTATAGCCTACCTGCAATTTATATAATAGATATCGATAAAAGTAAACATCGTGTTTACTACATAATAGCAAGCAACGTGCTTGTCAACATAATACATATCACACTTTTGTTCTAGCCTGAATAATAAGGTATATCATTGGGTTACAATAAAATGTAATACAAGAAAGTGTTACCACCACTACACTAAACCTCGTATAAGATACATCAATAAATAAAGAGGCTATAAGACTACTAGTCTATAGCTCTAAAAATAGACACATGGCCATCCGAGCACCTCAAAGATGGCCCTCGTGCGCCTCCTCACCTACATCACATATATACCAAGAATATATGAAAAGAAATACATGAGTTAGCCTATTAAATAACACGATAAAAATGATGTTATGCGGTACTTTAAAGTGTAAACATCCCCCCTCAAAACAAAAAAAAAAACACGACAACCCTTGCCAACACGCCCTGCTACAACTCTCAATGGAACCTGTATAACAACAATGAAATTTATATACTGTCTATTGAATTATGTAAGCGGTATCTACTAAGCAACATCTATAGATCACCAAATTACTTCATGGTGGTATATACAGGTTCCGGCTTCAATTCTAGTTCTTGCTCTGACAAATATGTGAATCTTTTGAAATTAGTCAGTCTTGCGTCTCAGCTTGTATTCCATTTCCGCAGTTTGGTAATCTAGATGTGACTGGCTGAATCACTTTGGGTTTGATATTTACAAACGTTCACTTCTACCGGATTTTTTGAAAGATAAAACTCTTATGAGAATTATTTTAACATGAGCTCAAAGTTTTGTTGGAGTTTCATCAAATATGTTCCAAAATCAATTACAAACAAAATGGCGAAAAAAAAATTTGGTGATTTGAATAACACCGCCGAGGATGTTTTCCTTCTATTTTTTCCGTGAATATATTAGCACAGTACAAGGCTTAAGGTTGTATCCTAGGCTTGTGCATCTATTAATGTTGAATAAGTTAAAACAATAAATTTTATATGTAAATTTTGAAAAAAAATCTATCTATTTAGTTGAGTTTATTTAGGGTATTGGGACCGTAATGTTTACGTATAGTACCATATTTTAAGGATATCGCACTGGTTTGATCTTGGCAACATCGAATATATTAAATATATTCGATTCTAGCATAATCGATTCTCATATTCCACCTCACTATTATGATCTTTGCCGAAATCTATCCTATTCGCCGAAATTTTTTTTAATACCAAAATATGATATCATTAGTAAATGCGTGATCCCAATAAAATAGTTCAATTTAAATATCTACTTGTTCATATAAAATACCACTAAGTGTAGTGAATTACATGAATGGCCCTCATAGTTTAACAAAAATTCTATTTGCTTCCGTAGTTTTATTTAAAATCCAAAATTTTATAAAGGTGATGTATTTAGTTCTCACATTTTTGGAAAGGTTAAATATTTGTTTCCTTTATAATTCTTTCTGATATTAAGAACTTTCATGGGCTGAATTTAGAGAAAGCCAAGAGACTAATTTACCCCAAATGAATCACTTGACATGTTTTCTCCATTTATGATAGTTTTTCCTCATAATAGGGATCAATTATGTTATATATTCATAGTTGGAAGACTAATTTTATTGTAATTGAAATTGTTGCTACGAAAGAGAATTTTTGTTGGAACTATACCGATCATATTTATAGTTTCATTTAGTTGTAAATTTTAAACAAATAAATCAATTTATTTTTTATTAAGAAAAAAACTAAATGTATTGAGTTAAAATTTTTCAACTTATTTAAACTAAAATAATAAATAAGTTCAACTTAAAAATTGATTAACAAATAATAACGGATCATTATTCAATTATTGGTGTAAAAATTTCAAGTTTGATAATATTAGGCACAAGAGTTCTTTTTTTTTTTTCTTTTGTACCCCCTTCTAGAATATGAATTATTTTTTTTATAGCACGCATGAACTACTATTTAGAGTATAGCAACCCTAAAGTAGAGAAACAAGTGGGGACTTTGCCATCTTCCACAAGATCAAAAAGATTTTGTCTCCCACCTTTTACTTTCTTCCTTTTCTTTTTGCTACTCTCTCTCTCTTTTTTTTTTTTGTATAATTTTTGGGTTAATAAATAAAACAATAAAATAGAAACAAAAGGAATTTACGATTTCATCAAACAAGCACACAAAAAATATTTTCCAGACTCTTTCATTGTACTCTTGCCTAAGAAGATCTTACATTATTACATCTTTAAATTTTTAACATTTGTACAAAAACTTATATAGAAAGATGAATCACATATTGATGGTCGAAATTACTATGGTTACGGGAGTGCAAAATTCGGATTTTCCAAATTCGAAGGGTTTTTTTCCCCAAAAATTCGGGTAATTTGGGTAATTTGGGTTCGGGTTTGGGTAATTACCCAAATTACTAAAATAATAAAACATCATTTTATATTATATATATAAAAGAAACGATATCGTTTTATGTATATAATTTGGGTTCGGTTCGGGTAATTCGGATTTAGATTTTAGTTTTATTCGGGTTCGGTTCGGGTTCGAGTTTCTTGGTTATAATTCGGATTCGGAAATTTTAGGATCGGATAATTCGGGTTCGAGAATCTCATTTTTTTTTTCCGAGTAATTCGGATTTAGGTAATTCGGATTGGGCATCCCAAATTCTTACCCCTACTAATAAGAGCCTCTATCTTAATTTTTAGGGGTTAAAATTAGGAAAGTTTTGTACCAACATATTTTGCACTGCTCAATCCCTTGAAAAGTAACTTGTTACAATAATTCCCTCGAATGGGGAACTATTTTTAATCCCCAATTCTATATTTGAAGCGAAGAGATTTGATGGTGAAATTTTCCATATTGCATGTTTTATTTTAGAGTTTCCCCAATACAGACAGGGGTACGGGGAGAAAAATTAAATTACATTTGTGGGATGCTCTTAGTGTAATTTAGCCAAAGTAAAATGACAAGTAGGGGGCTTTGTTTGGTAGCTCCGCATGCTCACTGTCGTATTCGTATATGCACACATCACCTGTATATATTACAGCGGAGTCTACAAAGCCCGCTGTGTAATAAATATATCGCTCCACCACCAACTCACATTGAGAGAGTCTCCAAATTCTGCTTCTACTTCCACACACAGAGAGAGAGAGAGAGAGAGAGAGAGAGATCATGGCGGCTTCTAGCTTGGTAAAGCTGAACGCGGCATCTTCGCAGTGGATCGGCCAACAATCGTTCAATCAACGGCCGGGATCGTCCGTGAGGGCTGCCGGTCCACGTGTCGCCGTCGTAAGGGCCGGATCTTACACTGAAGAACTCGTCAAGACCGCCGTAATTTCATATCCTTTGCGCTTTTTTTTACTATGATATAATAATTAGCTGATTATTTATATTAGTGTGATATTTGGGGTAGTAATTCGAATAAAATCAAATTACTATTTTCGACCTCAATAATTAGAAGAAAATCAAATTAGTATTTGTCACCTAGTTAGCAAATTCACAAGCTATGACCGTTTAATACTTGTATCCACGTATAATTGAAAAAACTTCATTTGAAAAATACTTTATTTTCGTCACATTTCGTATAATACAAATATAATTCACTTTTTTAGACTTTTTTCGTCCTAAACTGCCAAAGAAATATTATTAATTGAGTAAATAATTGAATTTTAGGAACTTTATGATATTCATTACATATTATGCTGAAATTTTTGGAAAGTACTTTCACATGAAAGAAAGATTGTATTAAACCAGTTTGTACCATATTATGTTCATTTGCCGGTCCGTATTTTGCTAACTATGGTTTGGGAGTGTAATTAGAATGAAATCAAATTAGTACTTGCAATTGTTATAATTTTGATTTATTATGGTTTCTTTCATTGGTTGTTTATCTATATTAGCATGATATTCGAGATTGTAATGACGATCAAACCAAATAGCGATTGGGATCATAGTTAGAGTAAATCAAAGTGTATTTGGGATAGTAATTAGAATTGAATCAAGTTAGTATATAGGCTCGTAATTAGGATAGAATTGAATTAATATTTTGGATCGTCATTAGAACAAAATCAAATTAGTCTAGCTTAATTTGATTCTATTCTAATTATGATCCCGGATATCATGCTGATAATCTAAATTGTGAAATTGTGAAGTGTGTGATTTGTTGGTTAATTTTTTTAATGGAATAAAAAAGGGTTAATTGTAAATTAGTTTATGAATCATTGGAGGCAAGAATATTTGTGATCTGATTTGAGTAGAATAGGAGGTCAGATACTCAATATATTTTTCAATTGGAACCTCCGGGTCTAGGTTGTGGCCGTTGGATCATGGGCTAATGATTTCTATTATTTGAAAAGATTCCATGCCAAGAGCTGCCTCCCTTGATCCATTGAGATATTAGTAACATTCTATGTACAGAAATCATGTACAGTAAACTGCAACCCATGTGGTTACTTTCTTGGTTTTGATCTTTTCCTTAAAGATGGGTTCAACGTACGGGATGTAACGATATAGGTGTTTGCACGATTCCAATACATGATTCTCTGGATGCACTTTCCTTCACATATACTGGGAGTTTTTATTGACTGGTTGGCGGGTTGGTGGTATTAGGATGGGTAGGTGGGATTTACATATCCTTTTATTTTTGTTTCTTGTTGATGGTATTTTCTTCACATACCAAATATATATGTGCACAATCACTTGAAAATGACGATGCAACAATGTAATGAAATTATAAAGGACAGTGGGTAAACTATATGCTTGATTATTGGGCACAATGGCATATGTTATTAATGAATAATGATTCAAATATGGTCACAAATTGTTCTGTTCTTTTTCGTAGTTATAGATTTACTCTTCGTTGAATGGGACAAGTTGTGGCTTGTGCAAAAAGACTTTAGCATGGTGAACTTCTAATTGCCTATATGCCTGTCTTTTGCTATCTTACATAATTTCCTTGGTGAACATTTACAATCAAGCTGTGTGGAACACGCTTAGCATAATACTTATGTAGAAGATCATTTGACATTTCTTAATTCTTCGTCTTGAAGGTGTATTGACATGTTTCAATGTACTGTAGTTGAAGGGAGTCGAACATCTAGTGCAATTTAGCTAAATGCATAACTGAAATTAGCACCCTGTAGTTAAGTGACATTGGAACAAATCTTTGACAAGCTGCAGAACATGTATTTTTTTTTATTCCATGAGAATTACTTTCTCCATTCCTTTTGTTTCTTTAGAGGAATCTTTTTGTTTTTTGGAGTTGAATTTTATACATATTTGTACATAAGAATTTCCTTTATACCACCGTACATGTGTTGACTCGTAGGAAAGAGAACATTGCCACTTATTAAAGAGAAATCAATATTATACGTGTCAACATATGTATGAATGTATGTAGGAAATTCCTACATACAAGTATGTATAAAATCCCACTCGGTTGTTTAAGTGTCGTTTTAGAAAACCAATGATGCGTTAATTTATTTTCATTTATATCCAAAGAGAGCATTAATGGCATGAAAGATATCATCATGGATGATAAAGGGTAATGTAGCAATGACATATTATTTGTTCTAGAATTGAGGCTATTTAATAGTTCTCCTTAATCTACGTGCAACACTCTAAAACGACACTTAATGAGGAATGGAGGAGTATAAGATGTAAAGTTATTTGTTGCAATGCATGCTCTTCGAAATCTTATGGTTTTAACTTTGATCTTAATAGTATATTTAGTTTTAATTAATGTTACTCTTTAATTTTTTTTAGGAGAATATTATTAGGGTTTTTTTTATGTTTCCTCATAATAGTAGGGCAAGCCCATTAAAGGATTAGCCCATTAGGGTTTCTTTATGTCCTAATTGATGTAGACAGTATTGAAATGAAACAATACCAAAGGATAGATTGATCGTTTTTAACCCAAAACGATCAAAGGGACATGTTTTAACAAAAACGAATAAAAGAAATCTTGGGATCCAATACCCAATACAAAGAGATCCATACTATTTAATAAATTCTCATAATATTAACTCTCAATGAAAAGTTATATCATAAGCCCTATATATAGGCTTCTAAGAAATTCTAAGATAGAAACTAAATCTTTTAGAAGATTCTTAAATAACAAATCAAATCAAATCTTAACATAAACTATACCAACTAAATAATACCCTTACTTATTAAAAGATATGTTAAATATCTTATTACTAATCTGTATCATTCTCAACCGGTTTAAAACATTCTGACCTCAAACTTTAAAATTTCAAACAAAGCGAGGACTTGAAGTTCAATCATCCACCAAATATTAGAATAAACATAAAGGCTAGTCTATATAAAGTAGGTTTGATAATTTTCATGAACAATTTCATATGCAAACATAATATCATCAAACTTGAACTTGATCTTTCGATTTTACCAACATGCTCTTAATTTCTTTTTTTCTTTTTTTTATTCGGATAATCCCATAACATACTTCTTGATAGAGTCACCCCAATAAATTTATTAGTACACAAGTTAAAGAAATCATCTAATAGTTTAAAAGGATCAACATAGTTTGTTCATGACTTGAAATGCATCTTACCAAGTTCTTTTTTGTTCAAACACTAATTACTTTCAATTTCGCCGTCTTTTAGCCTCAAGTAATCAATATCAATTTCTTTTTCCAAAATCTGTAAATAAGGATCATCGAAATACAAAGAAGCCTTTGAAAATTTATTACCATCAATTATTTTATCGTTAACGGAATTAGGTTTCAAAGGGTTTTTACCGATTGCTTCCAATTCAATTTTTTCTTCTTTTGCTTCAACCAAAAATATTTGGCTAGAGATAATAGTTTCATCTTCCCTTCTTTTTTGGACACAGTAGAAATTTTTATATTTTGAAGTAAGTATAGTTTTAACTCCATCAAAATAAAATGTGTACATGTTGCTTGTTTTACTATAAAAAATATCATTGTCCAATTGCCAAATTTTTCCAAATAATAGATAACAATGCTTTTATATCAAGCACATCATAAATTACTTCACCCAAATATACTTTTCCAAAATAAAATAGAAATAAACATTATTTCATTGTCTTATAAGATAAGTCAACAAAATACGAGTATAGCGTTCCCATGCTAATAATTGTAGTTTTTCTACCATACCTTAAGACACATAATTAGCAAAAAAACCATGATCGATAATGAACTTGCAAATTTTATCAGTCACTTTGCAACGTGTGAGAAAAATATATTATTGTAGAATATTTCTACCCCCATGGCTTTCTTGTGAAAATCTCAACTTCAGGGTCCTTTTAGTAAAATTTCCAAATTGAAGAGTTCAATCTATAACTTTCAAATTTAGGGGAAATTTTATAATTTTCAAAACCATAGGGATTTTCTAAAATTTTTTCAAACTTTAGGGGCGCCAATTTTAATTTTTCCAAAGTTTAAGAGTCTCCTTAAATATATCCGAAACTTTTGGGGATTATCAGTGCAAATAACCCCATATATTATTAGGTTTTATTAGCTTCTGCAATTGCCTCTCTCTTCTACGGCTCAATTACTTTTATTTTTATGTTTTGAATTCATCCATTACTTTGATACCAAAAATCCAAACAAAGTTTAAAACCAAATTGATTTACCTCAACCACTTTTGGAGATCTCCACTCCGGTTAAGACTTTTCTCAAATTGGGGTTGAATCGATATTGTGCTCTGATACCATATTGATGTAGGAAGATATTGAAATGAAATAATACCAAATAAGAGATTGATCGTTTTTAACTCAATATGATCAAAGTGGTACGTTTTAATAAAAACGAACATAAGAAATCTTGGTATCCAACACACAACATAAAGAGATCTACACTTTTCAATAAATTCTCATAACACAACTTGTAATGAAAAGTTACATCATAAGCCATATATATAGGCTTCTAAGAAATTCTAAGATAGAAAGTAAATCTTCTAGAATATTCCTAAATGAAAAATCAAATCAAATCTTAACTTGAAGTTTGTCAACTAAATAATATCCTTACTTATTAAAAGATATGCTAAATATCTTATTACTAATTTGCATCACTGACACTTCATGGCCAAGATGATAAACATATTTTCTTCCGAGATGAAGGCTTTTCCATTCAATCAGAGCTTAAGATATTTAACAATAAGAACTTGTGCAAGCCTTTCATAGAAGTTCAAATAACTAGCACAAAGTGACCCTTGGTTCCTAACTCTTGTGCCCGCCCTAAATATGTAACATCCCGAAAATTCTGAGTGAATTTTTCACATTTATGGTAATATTATCGAGGCATATAATATTATTATTATTGCATTATTTTATAACAAAAATACAAGATGTATCGTAAAACAAAGTACGAAGTTTTTATATATTTATAGAAGTATTGAAGTATGTAGACGTGCTGCATATTGAACGAGTAGTTGTAGCTTTATCCATATGTATGTTGGTATCTTATTAGAGTATATTATAGTCGTAACCTTATTATTAAGTATTATATATCGATGCGTAGTGCAAAGATTGGTGTTTGGAAGTATGTAGGGTTGGTGTAGTAAGGCATTAGTATTAATGCCTAATTGTTAAAGAGTTGAGTTCTAGAAATTGCCTTCTGCAGGGGAATAAGTCGACTTATATGGGTATATATAAGGCCCCTATTTTCAGCCAACACTGTAGCATTACTGTAGAATGATTGTACAACAATTTTATACTGTACTGAAGTAGTATAATGATGTAATTTATTCATCTGAGTGCTGTAATC
>MKEJ01014208.1:2489-22711 GCA_001753735.1 Embelia ribes
TTTTTTTTCCTTTTTTTTTTTATTTAAGAAATTAATGGGGAAAGAAATCACCCTATAAAAAAAATGCAGTGAGAATTGAATTTATAGAAAATTAAATTTAAAAATAACATGAGAAATTCTGGTGTGGATGCCTTAGTTCTAGAGTAGTTAAATCCGGACTATTGGATCGCCAGACATTACTTCTGGATTTCCTTGCGGGTGTTTAAAAATATTGAAACATGGGACTTAGCAAATATCTACAGTATATATCTTGCCAATATTATTAGGACAATATTTTCAATGTAGTGGCAAATACGTACTGTAAATTTGTAGACAATTGCATTTTTACTGCATCCCCAAGCCAAAGTACATGATTTCTAAGGGATTTGCGTTACATCTATGTTACAAGTTGGTTAACTTTTACAAAATTGCATCACAGTTGTCCATCGATAAGTGATATATATGTTATATTGTGCCGTTTCAAATGCTACGTCTAGTCCGAGCCTCAATGTCTACTCTCTCCCTTTTGTTGAGTGTCATTGCTAATATATTTCGGAAATTGGATCTTAATGAGGGGAGGGAACATGATAAATAGTACAAAAATAAACTTTAGCTGAACTCAGTTTACTGAACAACAGAACCCTACTTTTTATTCAACAAAATGGACAATGATGCATTATTATGAATCATTTTAGATGAAAAATTGATAAGCCGAACACTTTACTAAATACGAAAAAGGAATTTTACACTAAATATAGAAAGAATATACCAATGCCACATTCCTCTGCGCTTACAATATGGGTGTATTCACGATCTTGAAATGTTCTTTTAATAGCAGTAGCGATATTCGCTATTGGCATTTGTTGTATTTTTGTGGTGTTCGGAATCATGCTATGTTTGCCTTCAATATAATACGCCGACGGCAGGATATGCGCGGAGTATTTCAAGGAATACATCGAAGAAATTGTGGATGGGCTACTCATCACTCTGCAACCCCATCAAGCTTGTAAATTTGCCATTGTTTGAATGACAATACTAACCATCCTTGGCCCATTTGTTCATTTTTTCCCTGCACGCTATCTTTTCAGTATTGCTATGTCAAGAAACATTTTTTCGCTCTCAATTTGCTTTTTCCTTTTTTCAAGGTTTAATCAATCATAATGTCCATTTCCATTTATTAACTTCTTTGTGCCTTCGAAGAAAAATGAACCTACTCCAACGCGCTCCTCAAACAAAATTAATAGCTTCAACATATAAAAATTGCTTCTTCTTTTTTAACGTCACACTCTACAAAAGAGTACAATAGCATGCATGCATGCATGAAAATGACTTCAGACTCGTAAACGCAAACTGTAACTTCTATTTTCGAATCAAGAGAGACAATAGGCGAATCCAAGCAGACCATCCATAGTTGCTCTTGAAATCTTGCTTTTGATACAAGCAATTTGTGAAAAAAGAGTAAACTAGCTAAACTAACATGCAGGTCTATTGTTGGATTCCACATGGTTATATACATATAAGAGCAAAATTATGAATGTTGCCAGCTCGTAATAAGCAATCCAACACCTCAATGGAAATAAAGAACAATAAAGTGAGTTCTGTTTTTTTTTTGCGCAATTATCAACAATCAATAGCATCATTAGAAACGGCAATAAAAATAAGGTGGATAAAATGGACACGAAAACAAACTAAAAAATAAGAAAGCATAATGCATTCGCTTATGAGATTTACATTGGCAACTGCTTTGCCAGAAAGCCTACTCAAGATTTACATTTTCTCACCCTCAATTTCCCCCCACACAGGAAATTCAGGGGAAAAACAATGAAAATGCAAAATCACAATAAGAAAAGAAGACTAAAAAGATGAACAAACAAAAGAAAGGGAGAAAACAAAAAACACGACCCAATCTCTCTCTCTCTCTTATCATTTTTATAGCAACCTTGGCTTTCATCAACCCATAATAAGATGAAAGCCAATCTAATAAGACCTTTCCTATAATGCAAGCATGAATTAACATCAAAAAATTGCAGTCAGTGTGTATATTAACAACTCTACGAGTCAATGAGCCAAGTCTTCGCTCCCAACACCCACACTCGACTTGTCAACCATGCGTACGTTGTACTGCTCATATACTCTTGCTCGATTTTCGGCCCACCATTGTTCTGCTTGCTTCTCACTAAATCTCTTTCGACTGCGTTCCAATAACGAGACGTTAAACTCTTACCAAATTTAAATACCAGAAACTGATATGGATAGTACTTAATGAACGATAAAAAGACAGTCACATATGTAATGTTTTGGGTGATGGTAACATCTTTGTCTTTCTTCTCTTTTTATTCTCATTTAACTTGCTGTCTAGCATATTTAATTAAACACTGATACTTCTCTTCCAATACATATATCACCAAGGTTGCCTCTTCGTTATATCAAAATCCTCTAAAAACCTCTTTGCCAATAGCTCTCTATTCTAGTAGCTCATATACCTCATGCTTAGTTTCATTATAATTTCCATCCTCACTAGAAAACAAGACATAATTCTGTAGACATGTATTAACCTCTTGCACATGTTAACTTCATCTTGAGACAGTTGCACATATGTGATAATCAGGGACATGAATCGTGACGGTTAGTCTGCAAATATCCGATAAGCATTTCATGCCAATAATGCAGATTAGTAATAAGATATTTAACATATCTTTTAATAAGTTAAGATATTATTTAATTGATAGGATTTATATTAGATTTGATTTAATTGTTCTTAATTACATAGTTATCTTTTTAAGATTTCTTTTAAGACCTACTTATATGTGATGTATTATTTTCTTAGGTGATATTTTAATGAAATAAACATGGTGTTTAATGGAGAAGAGTTTGGAACTCCTGCTTGGATCTGGAATCCAGTTTCATTGTTCGTTTTGGGCCAAAAACATTACCGCTTTGTTCGTATTAGATTAAAAATGATCAAAACTATCTTTTCCTTATTGTTCTGTTCAATATTATCCTACATTAGCCAATTAATCTAATTTATCTAAAGTCAGGGTTTTGTTTAATTATGGTGCAAAAAGACAAAGATAAGAGCAGATATACCTGAAACGAACTCGTTTAAGATCTTTGCCACCACCGGGTAAGGATGTAAGTGTGATATAAACACCAGGTTCATCTTGTTCAACCCATTCACTGTCACTTCGAGAATCACCTTCTTTTGTCTTATTCCCATTTCTGGAGGCAGTTTCTGTTTGGTTTTGTTTGTTGGGCCCTGGAATTCTACTAGCGGCAATAGTGAAGCCGTTCGAAAGTGAATGGCTATTCAATCCATTAGATTCTGGTTCTTGGTTTATCCCTTGCCCATTGAAATGGTCAATAGATGCAGTTGAAACCTCACTGGGGACTGGACTAGAACCCAAAGTTAACGTAGGTGACTTCACATTTCGGGTTGCTCCCACAGGTAGCCTTTCTGCCATCTCCTTCAACTATTTTGCATTTAACACCAAAAATAAATAAATAAATAACTCGGTTGAACAATTAATAACAGAAGGCATGAAAAGTTAGTGGTAGAACAATTACAAGATGGAACTCAAGTAGGGCTGGCCGTGAGCTCGAGCTCGCCTTGATAAATGCCCAGCTCAAGTTCGGCAGCTTCGATTTGAATGTAAATGAGCCAAGCTCGAGCTCAATTTTTAGCTCAATAGCATTAACAAGCCAAGTTTGAGCATAGAATAACTATGAAATTAGGATTTAAAACAATGAAACTTACCATAATAGAAATTATTAAAAATTACATAAAAATATACCAACTTATCATAATATAAATTATTAAAATTATATACCTATATATCAATTTACTATAATAGAAATTAGTAAAATTAAATTTCATATAAGATTATATACAACCCCTAAATATACATATATATCTCTGCATAACAATAAAATAGCTTATCATAATAGAAATTACTAAAATTATATTTAAAAATCAAAATACTAATAGTAAAAAAATATTTTTATAAATTGATTTCTACCAATCTAAAATTCTCTATAAATTTTTAAAATATTATCCCAATCAACATTAATTTTTTTTTAAAAATTCCATAGTAAGATTTTCACATACTTAAAATTAACATAGACATCATAGTATAACACATACCAATCGATCTTTTATAAATTTATAAATAATTAAAAAAAAAAAAGAAATACAAAAGATATCATATCGAAAAGCAAATTATCAAAACTAATTTAATAAAATAATTAAAATTAATATGATACAAAAAAGAACATAATACACACGACTCGCGCATCACGCGGGCTACACTAGTGTATATAAAAGTTATCCCCTCCAACTATATTTGCTCTAATCGCGACGTTTGTCCGTACATAGCTTGACAATTGTCCCATTAAATTAGCACTTTAAAACAAGAAAACTTACCATTATAGAAATTATTAAACTAAATTCCCTATAATATCACACACAACTCTAAGATATACATATATATTTCTACATAACAATAAGATAACTAATCATAATAGAAATTATTAAAATTATGTTTAAGAATCAAACTATTTTTAGGAAATAAATAATTTTATAAATTGATTGATTCCAACAAATCAAAGATTCTACATAAAATTTTAAAATATGAGCCTATCGGACAATAATTTTTTAAAATGCTATCATAACAAGATTTTCATATGCCTAAAACTAACCTAAATAGACATTAATTTTTTGTAAAAATATTATCATTGTATAAATTCTACCGAATCCAATCTTTTATAAACCTATAACTAATTGTAAAAAAAAAAAAGAAAAGAAATACAAGATGTCATATAAAAAAAAAATCAAAAATAATTTTATAATAATGATTAAAATTAATATGATACAAAAAAAACATAGTACATGCAACCAGCGCATCGTGCGGGTTGCACTCTAGTATATACGTATGCATGTATATGTCATTTAATTTTTATAAAAAATAAAATCAAACTTGAAATAAATATTAAAACATCCTGATTAAAATTCAAATTTCCTATATTAAGTACCACCATCGATTAGTTATAATTCATCAATATTTAACCTTTTTGAATTTGAAGTTTAACCCCCAAATTATCAAGCATGCATTAACAATTGACACTTTTCGGGATTAAATATGTTATTTGCAAAATTTTGCATGAAGTGGAAGGACATCTAAATAAAAAAATTAAAGAGAACCTCAAAGTCAGGCAAGATTAGCTATAAATCAAGTGGTTCACGAACTGTTAGAGCTCGGCTTGAGTTCGGCTCGAATGTTAACGAGTTGAGCCGAGCCAAGCTCGAGCCAGATATTTTTTTCACCAACCCGAGCTTGAGCACCCCAAAGCTCGGCTCGTGGCCAACCCTAAACTCAAGGCAATAGCACAAGTAATACTGAGACAAATATATACTTTCAATAAAATTGATGTATAAACTACTGAAAATTCATCCCAGTCAATGAACTTTGATTCAGACAAATGCTCAAATATCTAGCAAATAAGTCAATCTACAAACTAAAGCCATTCAATATTACCTGTGCAGTAAGCGACTTGATCACTTCTTTTGCTGCTTTGCATTTTGCAGTTTCTTCACCAGCAATTGCTATAGCCTCCTTCAGTTGTTTAGTGGTTCTTTCCAACTCTAATTCTTGAAGTTGTGCTTTCCGAGCAAGGTTTTCCACCTGATACAAGAAAAGTATCAATGAGACAAAAAGTACAAAAGGTCCCACATCACAGTCATGCAGGTGCTTGTCAGGTAATTAAGTAATCGTGTTTCATATGCATCATTTGGCAACAGATTCTATGATAATGGTGAGTTGGTGACTCATCTTAACAATTTAGGAGTTACCAGCCTCTTTCCTGCACTAAAATTTCATATTATGTGTTACCCAAAACCTAAGTCCTCAAGGATCTCAATTCTCACTCAAAATAAAAGGTTTCATAAATTACAAATTTGAAGTCAAAATGGCAACCTACATAATCAACAAATTGATGGGAAAAAAAAAAAAAAAAACAGCTAACGAAAGACTCAAAAAATGTGGATTTACCCCGAGAAAGTTTTAGCAAATTTCATTATAATTGGCAGATGATTCCATAGTTGCCCATCCAATGATCAAACTTAAAATTTAATGGACTATAGTAAAACAACAAAATAGAAACAAGATAGAGTGCGTACCTGAGTTCTTAATTTTATAACTTCTTGGTTAAGGCTATCATTTGTCCTCGTAGCATCATCCACAACAATTTTTGGAGAGGTGAGTCCACCTAGTGTAGGAGTTGGTGTGGTGGAACGAGGTGGGCTAGGCCGTCTCGATATAGGCGATGTAGCTCGAGAAACAATTCTTGATCCAGGTACAGATGCCGAGAAGAACTTCTTCGATGACCCAAATACTGGATTAAAAGATTTAGAGATATTAAGAGCTCCCCATTGAGAGCCGCCATTCGGAACAGGTGATACACGACTGCTACTGAACTCTAGTTTCTTGTTCCTCTTAGAAGAACGAGTTTCAACCTGCTTCAAGGTGTCCATTGAAGCAAACCTAGCAAGATGGGGACGGGATCTTATGTCCAAATTATCATCTTTGTCCATTACTTCATTTACTCCCTGAGTTATGCTTCCTCTCCTACTCATGGAAGACTGCGACGAAGCATCAGTTTGAATGGCTTTCTTCAGTTTACTAAAACAATTATCACAAACCCTATAAGGTTTGTGAGGGTTGGGCGCCATTGAAGCTTTGAGTGATTTCTTGCCGCTGCAAGAGTGACAAAATACAAGCCCGCAATTGTAACAATTGTGACGTTTTCTTTTGAAGTTAAATGGCTGACGACAACCAGAACACATAGACTGATCAACCCCTGACACCCACTTATGAAGGCAGATAGCAGCAGTAAAATGGGTACCACAAGCTACGCTTTTGACTTGCTTGTCTCTAAGAGCTTCAACTAAAGTGGGTGAGTTTCTATCATTTGTATCACCATGACCCAATCTACCATTTGCCCCCTTGCCCCAAGTGTAGACTTCAGTTCTTGAGGTCAACACTGCAATATGATAAGCACCGCAAGCAATCTCCTCCACGAAACACTTGGACAGCTTCTCATCAACACGAGTGGGAAACTTACCATCAGCATGAGGAATTCCAAGCTGGCCATAAACAGGACTACCCATTGTGTACACATGTCCAGTGGTTGTAAGCGCAATGGTCAAGCTATGACCACAAGACACTTGGCAAAAGTTGGGTTCAACAAGAGCTGCTACACAGGTAGGCACCAGTTTTGCTTCCTTGTCACCATGCCCTAGTCGACCTTTGTCCCCATCTCCCCACGTAAACAGCTTCCCTGAAGAGCAATTGCTGGAACTTGAATTCCCCACCATGACTTCCACGACTGCAGCAGTATGCCAAACCCCACAAGCTGCTCGAACAGTCCGCAAACCCTTTAACAAATCTACTTCCCTGGGTTTTGAGACACTTCGGCGATCTCCGTGACCCAAAGCACCGAAAGTTCCATCACCAAAGGTAAACAGTTGGCCAGCGGAGGTCACAACAGCAGTGTGCCAAGGCCCACAGGAAATCGATGAAACGTGAATACCCTCCAATGGCCCATTCACCCTTTTAGGAACCCAGTGACTAACTTCGTTGCCATGACCAAGAAGGCCAAAATGGCCATCTCCCCAAGTGTATAAATCGCCGGAGAGTGTAACAGCACAAGAGTGATTCTCTCCACATGCTACAAGCTCAATGTTCGTATGGCTGAGAGCATCTATGAGCTTTGGATGTAAAACATCTGAATCGACCCCGTGGCCAAGCCTACCACCTGATTCCTCTCCCCACGAGAAAATCTCTCCCTGTTTGGTAACTAGAGCGGCATGCTGTCCTCCACAAGCTATATTTTGAACATCCAACACTACTGCGGATTCCAATGCTTTGGGCAACAAAGCATCCATTTTAGCACCAAAATTACTTCCAACCCTGTGAATTCCACCACCAATTACTCCATCCCCAGTCCCTTCCCCCCAAATAAAAACATCCCCCAGGGCGTCACCGTCATCATGACCGGACCCCTGGCTTGATGTGCTAACAGCACTTGATAAACTAACTCTAAAAGCATCCATTCCCATTCCTTTCATATGACCGTGCATGCTATCTGAGCCGCCTGATGATAAAGAATGGGCAGAAGCACTAGCAGAGTCTGGAAGGAAGAAATTCTTTGGAGGCTTGGAATATAATATGGCATCCGAGAATGTCTTCTCCATGCCATTTTTGGGAGGGCTTTCATATGGACTATGAAGGCGAAGCTGATCTCCTCCATCCTGAATTGAGCAACAAATATTCAATTGGAATTTCTGAAGGAAATTAAGTTCAAGAAGAACGTTTTCCATGTGTACAAGGAAAAACCTCACCTTCTGCAAGCTATCACCACTTCCAAAAGGAGAATGCAAAGGAGAACTTCTTCTTGTGTATGTTCGAGGACTATTGGCTTCTGATGGGATCCCATCACTCCTTGATTCTGTTCTCCACTTCCGCTGATGGCTACGTGAAATCAATGTTTTCAAGCCACTAAACCAGACTTCAGCTTCATCTTTGTCCTTACAAATCTGGATAAAGAAACCACATTAATGAAGAAATATCACCATGTGCCAGTAAAGAATAGAAAGGAATAAGGAGTACAGAGATTACAGACTGCAACTGAAAATAAATGGAAAGGAATAGCTAAGCTGAAAGTGATTCTTACCAAATCCAGTGACCTGTCATTGTACATGAGAGAAAAGGATTGGTACTCTTTCTCAGGCCGCGGATACCGTTGAAAAATAGGCTGAAAGATACAGGGAATATAAATCAATTTTGGGGCAGCCTTTAATAACAGGAAAATACACTTCTATGAGGAAGCACCAGATTAGAATCAACTATTTTCTGAAAAGCTAACAAAGGAAGAAAACTTACGGTTCGTTGCCCTGAGATAATTTTGGTTACATGACTTAGTTTTAGGTGTTTCTCTTCTTTCCCTGAGAACCATATTAGTACAGTTTCATCCTGAAAGAAGAAACACAATCACTCATTCGCATGATGTAGGCTTCCAGAACAAAATCTCATATTGCTAAGAGCACATAAATCAGTGAAAGTGTTGTATACTGTATACAGATGAAGAAAGCAGGACGAAGATATGCATAACATGTTCTTCATGCAAATTATCTATTTGCATAAGCTACTATGCTTTAGAGCTTTGAAAAATATGTGGTGGCGGGGTTCAGGAATTTACTGACATGAATAGTAGATAAATTTAGAAAGAAGCCAATCTCAATTACTGCCAACCATATCTTCTTATCTTCTTATGCATATAAAAGTTGTCCCCTCCAACTATATCCGTTCTAATTGCGACATTTGTCTACACAATTGCTTGACATGTGTTACATTAAATTAGAATTTTAAAACAATAAAACTTACCATAATAGAAATTATTATTAAAATTATAAACATATACATCAACTTACCATAATATAAAACTAAATTTTCTATAAGATCACGCACAACCCCAAGATATACATATACATATACTGTTGCATTACTATAAGATCAACATATCATAACAGAAATTATTAAAATTATATTTAAGAATCAAAATATCTCTAGGAAATAAATATTTTTATAAATTCTGACCAATATAAGTTTCTCCAAAATTTTTTAAAATATTATCCTAATCAATATTTTTTTTAAATATTATTATAATAATACTTTCCATACCTAAATTAACCTAAATAGATATTATTTTTTCGTAAAAAAATTATCAAAGTATAAATTGAACCGAGTCCAAATTTTTCCAAAGTTACAAATAACTAAACAAAAAAGAAGAAACACAAGATGGAATATCAAAAAAAAAAAATTATAAAAAATAATATAACAAAATAATTAAATTAACATAATACAAAAGATTTTAAAATATTTCTAGGAAATAAATATTTTTATAAATTCCTACCAATCTAAGTTTCTCCAAAATTTTTTAAAATATTATCCTAATCAATATTTTTTAAAAATATTATTAAAATAAAATTTTTACATACCTAAAATTAACCTAAATAAACATAATTTTTCCAAAAAAAATTATTATAGTATAAATCGAACCGAATTCAATCTTTTACAAAGTTATAAATAACTAAAAAAAAATACAAGATGGAATATCTTTAAAAAAAAAAGAAACAAAATTATCAAAAAAAATATAACAAAATAATTAAAATTAACATAATACAAAATGAACATAATACACACTACCAGCGTATCGCACGGTCTGCAGTCTAATTAATATAAAAGTTGTCCCTTCAGCTATTTTTTCTCTAATTGTGACGTGTCCGCATAATTGATTAGCATGTGTCTCATTAACTTATTGACATGTGTCTCACAAATTAATGATTTTTAGAGATAATTAATTTTAGAAATATTATTAAAATGGAATTACTACAAATCTAAGATACCCAATCTTCAAAACATTATCCCAATAAATACTAATGATTTATAAAGATTATCGTAATAAAATTATCACCAAACTAAAGTTCATCAAATAAACATTTTTTCTCTTAGAAAGTAATAGAACCATTGGAAAAAAAGAAAAAGCTAAAGATACTATACAAAAAATAAAAAACTGTCAAAAAAATAAAAAAAAAGATTACAAAAAACCGAATCTAATCATACAAAAACGAAATTTTTTACAAGCAATCCGTGCATCACGCGGGCTCCATCTAATGTTGCATGGAAATTGGAAAAATAACAGTGTCTTGGCCATAATCATTGTCTAAGATATCAAACAAAATCCATCACATTAACAGCAATCCCCAGTTGTATCCGCTTTACTAGTAATCCTTGAAACTACCGTGTGGTTAAAAAGAAAATGAGCAGAAGTTCAAAAGCATATGCAGAAGACAAACATAAAGAAAACAAACTTACATTTGCTAACCGGAAGGGGCAAAACTTTGGTTTTCCTCTTCTTCCATACTTCAGCAGATATGCCCCTTTTTTAAGAGCAGTGATTGCCTGCCATTAAAACAAGCCAGAACTATAAATAATCATCAAGCTCAGGCATTCACAACCATGGAGAAAGAAACTTTCAAACTGGCATGCACTCGCATATTGACAAATACAAAGTCGAAAGGAAATTACAAATAATTGCAGCTTCAGAAGGTGCTTCAAAATTAACAGGATTACAACTGTCCATGCAGAGAGCGCCGGATGCAGAATTCTAGTAAAAATTTTGATTCCATTAGTCTAGACTCCCTATTGTAGAATTGTAGACTTAGTGTATTTTAGATCACTTGACTGAGCATGTTCGAGTCTTCGAGATGACTCTTTAGAACACACAAGTTGAACTGTGGACTATGGTTTTAGGGCAAAAGAAAGATAATCAGAAAGAGCAAGCCACTCATTCCGAAAGTTCACGAAAGAAGACAGAAGACTCTGGTTATTCCACAGGAAGAAGAGGAAATGGAAAGAATCCCTTACAAAATCAATAGAGCACTCTAAATCGTCAAAAGTATCTACATTTATCTCAAGGATGCTCGAGAATGCACAAATAAGAAAAAAATATCTGATGCATGCCTTCCTGATCTGCTCAATCAAACCTCTTTAACAAAGAAAAGGAACTTAAAGACCCTATGACAAGACCCCGAAAAAATCATTGTTCGAACCATCTCTATCCAAAAACTACTGCAGATAACTACTTGGCGGGTTCTCCACTGACTTTTCATTAGAAGTGCTGATCAAACAAATCCAACCTCTCTCCGGCTTCAATTATCCACAGTGGAGAATCAAAACCCAAAACTGTTGTCCATGGGGAAGAAACGCCCCACGGAAGCCCAATATCTCTAGACGCCTTCCATAGAGAAAGGCATCTAATTTCTAGAACAAAAAAAAGATACTAAATGATCTACCCATAGCTACCAGGAAATGCTTTGCAACTGAAATACTCGTTTCTCCCAGAATTGTTTCTTATACGGGAGCTATTTGCTTCCTAAAATATTAATGGAAACTCTCTTTCGAGAAGTTCCTGCCTACTAGAAAACTCGCAAAAAAAAAAATATATGCTTAATCACTTGTACTAAAATACTATAACTATTTATAATATTACTATAAGTACGTAATTTCAAAATATATATTCATCTTTATAACTACATGTATATTTTGAATGCAGTATACTAAGTTTCAGAACTCCGCCTATGTATTTCTCGTAAATATGTAGTCAGTTCCAAACCTAGATAAAGGAGGGTGGCAGTAGGTGTATGACGGCCAGCCAACAAAACTAGTCACATCTCATGGGTACGATCATATCAACATTTTGAACCGGATCCCATAAGAACTCCAAAGTTAACCGTGATTAGGTGAGAATGGTACTAGATGGGTGACCTCCGGGGAAATCCTCGTGTTGCACCCTGTGAATAGCGGGCTTTGGCAAGAATAGTACTAGGATGGTTAGCCTCCTGGGAAGTCCTCAAATTACGTGCACCATTTTACCGACCCCAAATTCTTGGAATTAAAGCTTGATTGAAGAGTAAGAAGAAGAAGAAGTACACTAATTTTCCGATAGAGCCATATATTAAGTATTTATTTGATTATTCATAATATCACCGCTTCCTGTTTTCCTAATATTTTTAAGGTCATTTTTCCCTGTTCCATTTCCAGTATCATTTCTGCTTCTGTTTCTCAGTCTGGCAATTATGGATCTACCCTGCTAAGGACTAAAGACCACAACAACTTGTCCCCCATCTGTCTAACTGAGGAATAATTCTAATTCCTGATGTGAAAACTGTTACGTAGGTCATTATCCAATCTTGAAGTTCCTCCTAAGCAAGAGACAGCTGTTACCAGGGGAAAAAGGAAGGTTAACTTGAAGATACTGGTGAAAATCTATTGTAATAGTCTAGTGTCGTAACAACTTCTAGAACAAAAAAAGAAAAAAAAGAAGCGAGTACCAAAGGATCTACCACTTTTAAGGACTGAAGACCACAACTTCACCACTATCTGACTAACTGAGGAACAATCCTAATTCCTAATGAGAAAAATGTTGCTATAATCAAATCTTGGAATTTCTCCTCAGCAAGAGACAGCTAATACCAGGGGAAAAAGGAAGGTTAATCCAAAGATACTCATGAACATCTATTATAATAGTCTACTGCCATAACAATTATCAAGTCGGATACAGGTGTGAATCCATATAATGGCAAACCAACTTCTACTATCATAAATGACAAGATCAAAATCATCACCATCTCTGCTCTTATGAACCATAAATGAGAACCCAATGCTCACAGTTTACTCAGCAAAACCAAAATATTAAATATCTATGGAATTATATGAGTAACAAACCACCTGAAACTGCATAATGGCTTAGAACCAAATCAAACAAATTATATACGAATGAACTGCAACAAATTCAAAGACAGAAAAATGAAGAGTCGTATCTACCATTATTTTAAGCCAACAACTTGCAGTATAATTTTCCTAAATAGATCATATTTCATAGCTAATTGACAGCTAACCATGCACATCCCAGATAAATGGACAGCCAATAAGCTATGAAAAGTTGCAACAGGAGTTTTCAATCTGATGTAACTGAGCCTTTTAACCCCTTTGAGTTTCTAAACTACTACTTTTCATTCCATTGGCAATAGTTACCACTCCAATGAATTCGCCATGTCAGTGTTTCATAGCAAGCAGTCGGAAGTTCTAAAATACTGAATCATTCTAGCCATTATCCCTAGTAATTGCCAATCCATTTCTTATGCCTAATCATACCCAATATCATAAATTATAGCATCACGTATTAAAGTACAATCACACTCTCTCATACTTCCAACACAAGGGGAAACAAAACTGTATTTGTAACTGCCTGAGCCTCCACATGGTACAATAGTGTCAGCTTTGGGCGCAGTTATCCATGCAATTCTAAAACTTCTCAAGGGTCACAAATCCTAGAATGCTCCAGCACAATCACGCTTAAATAATAGTGCCAACCATATTCGTTATCCATATGAATTCAAAACACATCGTACTAATACATATATACCACATCTATATCCCACACCCAGGCGATGCAGGACGAGTGGTTGCCATCCTCGCCAATACAATAGCTTGCCCATCGTGACAGTCTGTCAATGTGATAGCTCGCCCAACATTCCTCTGCCCGCCCACACATGACCGCCAGACCAGACACGACACTACTCATCTACAATCACTTCAATTTTTCCACAAACATTTCACTACTTGGTCTTATCTGCTCTATTATTTCGAGAAATTAGACATACACAAACATAATTTGACGAATATAACCACACAAAATCAAATAAATAACAAATAAATACACCTGCTCAATGTCCCTTTCAGCTGGACCCCCGGCCCTGCTATTCTCCGCAGCCATATAGTATCTATCTCGAAAACCTAAAAAAAGTCTCAACTCCCGCTCATCAATTCCTTCGGCTAAACTAACAAAACAAGTCCAATCCGCGAACTGTGAGCTCAAATTCGCCCCTTAGCGATCCACTCGATCAGCAGTGATACGTATATCGACGTATATATACAAATTAACAATGTAATTGAACAGCTTCACAATCACAGTCACTATTAGGTTATCGATGTGGACAAAAACTTTACTGATATCGATGATTGAGCTGAGCTGGAGAGAGAGAGAGAGAGAGATTGGGGACTTGGGATCAAGGGGAAAAGTGTAGGGGGAGAAGAGAATCTTCGATCTGGTGAAATCAGCACCAGAGCTCAGATGAATATAGAGACAGATATAGATTATAGGGCGAGAGAGATACAGAGAGAAAGAGAGAGAGTCAGGGTGTGGTGGACTCCAAAAGAGTATAAAAATCGGGTGTGTCTCACTGGCTATTTGCCTAACCTGACCCAACCGAAATAACAATAACCCCAAAATAATAAGTTTCTAAACATTAGTACTATTATAATTCTATTTATTGTTTTTCGGTGATCTGTTTCAACAAAACTAATTTTAAAATAAGGTAGACACTCGTTATTTTTATTCTAAATTTCAGACATTAATTTATATTTTAGGATTTCAGTATAAATTTATAATCTAAGGAAGAAAACAATAGAGTGGTGGGAATACTCTTACAATGATTTTTTTTTTTTTTTGGATCAATTTCTTATCCATTTTTCGAAAAAATGAAAGGCGGAATGCATTTGAAATACGATACACATACTGTTTATTATGTGTCGAGAGTTTACAGATGTCCACATGGTTAAATCATGTGCATGATTCTTGATCAAGGAAAGAACAATAACAAGTTGAAAGTAAAACACACAAACCGAATTTTCGACTTATGTCAGATTGGGTTACATCGTGTTTACCACTTAGCAAAGTCCATAGTCTTAATAAACTAGTATGAAGTTAGTGTAGGTTGTATGCAAAATATTTTATTTTTAAATTGTTAATTTCAATTTTTCATGATGTTATTTTCATTTTTTATTTTTTTTTGCATTTTTTTTAGTTTTATATTTATTTTATAATGACTTTTTTTAAGAGTAGGAGATGAATAAATTTAATAAAAAATTTCCTACCCATGAGACAAAGGAGTTAATTGTTTTTAGAAACATTGGACAAAAAATTAATTATTTTTAATTTTGTATTATTTTTAATCAATTTATATTTAATTACACTTAGAGTAATTCTATTATGTTAATAATTCCACATGAAATAATTTAATTTTAATATGTTTAATTTTTTAAGAAGTTTAGGTTTGACGAAATTCTAATATGATAAGTTTATTATTTAAAACTTATTAATTTATGGAAAATGTATCAATAATTATATGGATACTTGCTAAGAATATATCGAAAATTGTTGAATGACAACTTTTTATATAATTCTCCAACTTAAATAAACTTCATCTTTTTTGTTTTCCTATAAATTTGTTCAAATATATATTTTAATGATAACTAAAATAGATAATTAATTTTATTAATTCTCATTTGATATGTTAATTATCTTTCAAAGTTGTGTAAAGTTTCAAATTAGCTTGAAGAAGGAAATTGGAACAAAATCGAGCTCAAAAATAGAAAACATAAGCCAACAGTTGATTGTCAGGAGCCTAACATCCGACGATCAAACCGTCTGCCGACGGTTTAGAGGTTGACAGCCGACGGACGCGTGACAGCCGATGGTCAGCCCTTCAACAGCCGACGAACGTATGCTGAATATCAAGGATTTTGGTTTTTGCCATCATTCGAGATTGAACTGCCTTAACTTGCACCAAGCTCAAACACTATAAATAGAGAATGATGAAGAGAGTTTTTTATTATTAAAAGCAACAATCATCTATCTACTTCTCTCTCTTATTTGCTTTCATACTTTAGCTTCAAAAGCCTTGTACTTTCACTTCCAATTATATGCTCATAGGCTTTCTTAGCTCTTGATAAATAGCTCAAAGTGGTATTCATTTTGAAGTATTGTATTATAACTTGAGGGGTTGTATAAAGTAGAGAAAGGCTAGCATTTGAAGAGCAAGCATTTGGTGTAAACAATTTTGAGTAAATGAAACCTAAAGAAATGCTTGGGAGGGTGGACGTAGGGGATCAACTGATATTTGGCCGAACCACTATAAAACTTTATTTACAATTTCTTCCCTTATCTTTTACTTTTATTTATTGGGTATATTATATTCATTCGTGTTTTAATTTTTTATAATTTCTTTAAAAAAACAATTCACCTCCCATATTGTTTGCTTAAGGGATAACAAGCGGTATCGGAGTAAAGTCTCTTATTTTTAAAACTTAACAGTTTTTGAGCAAAAATCCATAACAAACATGATACCTACTTTTGTTCAAGAAAAAAACTCTATTTTCAAACCTCCATTTTTTGACGGATCAAATTATGCCTATTGAAAAAAAGCATATGGAAAATTTTCTATGTTAAAGGGATATGGAGGAATGGAAAGTTATTAAAAAGGGGTATATTTTTTTTAAGAAAAATGGTTCCATAGTTGAAATTGAAACATGGATGATACAAAGGCCAAGTCCTATTCCCAAAATTGCAAAGTCATGAACTCTTTAATATGTATTTTTTCTTAAAAAGAGTTCAACAACATTTCTTCTTGTCAAATGGCAAAGGAAATTTAGGATAGGCTTGAAACCATGCACGAGGGGACTAGTCTTATAAAAGAATCCAAAAGAAGCATACTATCCCATCAATATGAAATGTTTCATATGCTAAAAAACAAAACTATTCCCCTCAAACATGAAAGATTTGTTAAGATTATTAATTTTTTAAAATGTCTAGGAAATGAATATTCTAACAAAGAAATGTGCATGAAAGTATTATGCAATCTACGTCGCAGCTGGCTCCCCAAAGTCACTGCACTCATTGAGGCATAAGACTTTGAGACATACATTCTTTAGCCACCTACGAAATCAACCTTGAAGGGTTGAAAAATGAAGAGGGAAAACAAAGAAGAAAAAGGAACGAGGAATCACCTTAAAAAACACCTCACTAAAAGAAAGTGATGAGGAATCAAGTGAAGATGAAATGACTCTCCTTGCCAAAAAATTCAGCAAGTTCTTGAAATTCAAAAAGAAATGAGGAAGACGCTTTCAAAATATGGGTAAAGGCGAAACAAGCAAAAGCTGCATCAAATGCTGCAACTGTAATAAGCTAGGCCATATCATGCCAGACCATATCATGGTAGATTGTCCCACAAAAATTGAAGAAAGAAAGAAAGACAGAAAAAATATCAAAAGAAGAATAACGCAATGGTTGTCGCATGGGGAAGTAGTGACGAGGAATCAAACTCTAACGAAGAGCAAGAAGTTGCCAACTTCTGTCTAATAGGCATCAATGATAAATCCGACGAGGTATTATCTTTCCCCCCTATGAATTTATGATTCATAGCAATGAAATTAAAGATACCTTTAAAGCATTGTATAACGAGTTTTTAAAACTTATAAAGGCTCATAAGACTTTGAAAAAAAAATGGTCAGTCAGATTGATACTGCCTTAGATGAATCTTTGTAAAATAAGATTGACATCCTTACAAGAGAAAAAGAAAATTTATTGAATGAAAACAAACTCTGGAAAATAAAAGTTGAGGATGTAAATCTTACTTTGTCAAAATTTACAAAAAGAAAAGAAACGCTTGATAGAATTTTGGGTTAGCAAAGAGATTTTTACGATAAAACTAGCCTAGGTTATAGAGGTCTTCAAAAGCATTCAAGAGATATGAAAATGCCTTTACAAAAGTATCTTATCCTCCTATACATACACGATATATGCACAACAATAGGTATGGACACATATCTTAAAGATGTCCTTATAGGTATAGAATAAGTTCTATAAATTTGAAATGGGTTGTCAAAGACCCTGAAATCTCTAATACTCAAGGATCCAAAATGACATAGGGTATTATACTTCTGTTCATATTTTGTAGGTTTATTTAAAGTAAAAATAAATGGTGATAAGTGGTCCCTCGATAGTGGACGTTCAAGACATATGATAGGAGATATGTCAAAATTCGCAACTCTTGAACTAAAGAATAAAGGAAGTGTCACATTTGGAAACAACGGTAAAGGCAAAATTTTCAGTATTGGAAGTATTGGTATGCCCCCTGACCTATGTGTTGAAAATATATTATTTGTAAAAGGACTTAATTATAACTTTCTTAGTATTAGTCCGCTTATGACAAAGAGTTTAAAGTTATTTTTGATAAAACTCACAACTCCATTACTAGCCAAGATGAGTCAAAAATATTTTTATTTGAAAAAGTCTAGAAAATGACTACATGCTAGATTTCTCCAATACTAAAAACTCGAGTACTACATGTCTTGCTACTGTAAGTGATAATAGTTGGCTTTGACATCGTAGACTAACTCTTGTTCATATTGATCTTATCTCAAAACTTACTAAAAAAGATTTAGTAATTAGTCCACCTAAGAATGATTACATAAAGGATAAATTGTGTCATATTTATCAATTAGGTAAACAAAATAAAATCTTTTTCCACGCCAAAAATGTAGATTTACTAAAGATGATATGAACTAATACATATGGATTTATTTGTACCTTAAAGAACTATTAATATTAAAGGAAGATCATACTGTTTAGTATTAGTACATGATTTCAGTAGATATACTTGGGTAATTTTTATTTTTAACAAAAATGAGGCATTCGATGAATTTACGAGACTTTGTAGAAATCTTCAAAATAAAAAGAGCCTTAAAATTAAAAGTATTCAATCAGACCATGGAAAAAAATTTGAAAACACTTCTTTCAACCTATTTTGTAATATAAATGGTATTGATCACAACTTTTCTGCCCCCAGAACTCCCCAACTAAATAGGTTGGTTGAAAGAAAAAATCGTTCTTTAGAAGAAATGACTCGCACTTTACTTTATAAAAACAGTTTACCTAAATGTTTTTGGACTGAAGTAATTAATATTGCTTGTTATGTAATGAATCGGGTTATGATTAGGCCAATACTAAAGAAAACACCATATGAGCTATTGAATGAACGAAAGCTAAATATAAGTCATTTATGAGCTTTTGGCTATAGATGTTATGCTTTGAATAATGGTAAGGATAATCCTGAAAAAATTTGATATTAAATCTGATAAAGCCATATTCGTAGGATATTCCTTAAATAGCAAGACAAATAAGGTTTTTAATAAAAGAACTTTACTTGTTGAGAAATATGTTCATGTTGCATTTGATGAAAATATTCATGTGATTTCTCGTATTACTAATGATGATGATGATGATGTAGTGGAAAATATTTTTCAAAAATAAAGTTCCCAAGTTGATCAGTTCAAAGAAGAAGTTTCAATTGAGCAAGGACAAAAAGATTTTCAAACTCCTCCCAGTAGTCATGATGATATTCCAAAGGAATATTGAGACGCCACACATCATCCACAAGACTTTATTATAGGTAATACAGGTGAAGGGGTAAGAACTCACTCTTCTATAAATAATCTAGTAAATCATTTTGCATTCTTATCTCAACTAGATTCTAAAAATTTCAGTGAAGCCAAAAATGATGAAAGTAGGATTGTGGCTATGTAAAAGGAACTAAATCAATTTGAAAGAAATAATGTTTGGTCATTAATTCCTCCTCCAAAATATTATTTAGTTATTGGTACAAAATAGATGAATATGGTGTAGTCATAGGAAACTTTCATTAAAAGAGCGGTTTAGTAAATTTATTTTGGAAGGAATGGTTTTAAACTAAGAGCTCTTGATACAACTCTTTTCATTAAAAGAAATAA
>MKEJ01014211.1:2025-14152 GCA_001753735.1 Embelia ribes
AAAGTTGTAGGATTCATGTGATGCCTCTTGGATATATAGACTGTAATTGCTTGTATGAGATATGAAACGAATGTGAAAGCAATGGAGTAAATGAAAATGCTGATATTGAAATAGTTTTACACAGACTGGTTAGAAGTTGTGAATGTTGTTTGAGATTAGTTATATGAATAGTGCTTGCAAGCACTGAGTTGATGAAATTGTGACATTCTATTGATTAAAACATAGAGTGATGTAATGAAACATAATGTAGAGTAGGATGGTGGTAGTTTAAGTTGTTTTATTTGGGATGTTTTCGAGGTGTCTAGACTAGCTGCTGAAGTAATAGATTATCTTGGAAACAATTTCCATGAAAAGTTTCAGAAAGGAAGAGCTTTTGTTTGGCATGAGTAACAGGTATCTAAGGTTGTTTACAAATCATATAGACTTTCGACTTAGCTATTGTATTAATATTTGCCACGGCCTATTACATTTACAAGTTGATACAATTGATGCGGAAAATTGTAACTTTATGGTTCATTAGATATCAGGAGATGTTGTCAGGTTATTGTTTGGCTGTTCTGTACTTCATTTTGGCTTAACTAAGCTCTTGCCTGTTTTTAGAGATAGGTAGCAATATGACCATATTTTATTGAGATGACATGAACAATTGGTGTCATATCACCTGATGACATTCCTGTTGGATAAAGCTCCTTTATTTGCAGGTATACATAGTTGTAAGGGAGAGCGAAAATTTGGGTACCCGATCCGAATTTCGGCTATCCGACCCGAATTACCCGGGGTTCGGGTTTTATTTTTTAAAAAATTCGAGTAATTACTTGAAATACTTGAATAATAAAACGATGTCGTTTTATATTATATATATATTATATATATATATATATATATATAATATAAAACGACGTCATTTTATTTATATAATTCGGGTTCGGTTCGGGTAATTCGGGTTCGAATTTTAGCCTAAACCGGGTTCGGATTCGATTCGGGTTCAGGTTTACAATAAATAATTCGGGTAATTTGGGTCCGAGTAATTCAATATTATTTTCAGGTAATTCGGGTTCGGATATTCTATATTTATTTTGAGAAATTCGATTTTAGGTAATTCGGATTGGGTATTTCCCGAATTTCCGAATTTCCCGTATGTATACATTTTACTCAGGTAAAAAGAAATGGATAAGCTCTTATTGACGTCTTATGATATGTAAGCTTCCGATATTAGCTTATTTTGTTTGGTTAGTTTCCTACCAGTATGGATGCAAATGAACCGAACCGAGCCGAGCCGAGCCGAGCCTTGGGTTGTTCAGGTTTGGCTAGTTTGCGCAGTAGGGCTGTTTAGGCTCGGGTTGGACTCATTAAGGTTCAATTTGGGCTCGGCTCGCTTCATATTTGTAGAGCTTAGCTTGGGCTCAACTCGACTTGTTTAGCTAAACAAGCTGAGCCTGAGTATATAAGGCTCGGCTTGATTAGCAGCTCGTTACATTCAGTTCATGTCAATAGTCATACATGGTTGAATTGAGCTTTATTAACTTGAATTTGTCTTTATGCTACCATGTGATAGCAACTTATCAACGTATATTACAAATATTTAGGGCTTGTTTGGTAGCAACTTTTAAGCAAATAAACTAGTTTATTTCTAACTAAGAGAAAAGCTGGATGCATTCAGATTAAAACTTCCACCTCGTTTAGGCCAAAATAACTAATAAACTCAGCTCACTATCCAACTTTTAAGAAAAAAAAGCTAAAAAGCTGGAACCTATAAGTTACAACTATACAAGCCTTAAGTTGAAAGTGACAAAAAGGCTGAGCAGTTTGACTGCTGTCCAGCTTTTAAGAAAAAAAACTAAAAAGTTGGAGCTTATAAGTTGCAACCATACAAGCCTTAAGTTGAGAGTGATAGAAAGAAGGTTGTCTCCATGCAATTGTCCACATACATGCACATAATATGTACTAATATAATCTAAGCAACTAGCTCAACTTGCTAAAACTATCTAAAGAAACAATTCTTTAAAGGGTTCTCAAAACCATTTCTAAATTACAACGCATTATATCCCACTTGTATAGCTTTTCTCCTCACCAGCACTTGCACAAACTATCTAAAGTAGCAATTCTTTAAAGGGTAATCAAAACAATTTCTAAAGACAATTCTTCAAACAACTTGCTACATCTAACTATATAAAGAAACATTCTTTAAAGGGTTCTCAAAACCATTTCTAAATTCTGTGGTATTATATTCCACTTATATAGCTTTACTCCTCTGCAGCGCTTCACAAACTATCTAAAGAAACATTTCTTTAAATGGTACTCAAAACAATTTCTAAAAACAATTCTACAAACAACTTGCAACATCTGTCTAAAGAAACATTTCTAAAATCCACGGTTTTACATCCTTGCACAAAAACCCTTGCCACATGAAACAGTCGTAGAGCTACTTTTGTGGCAGTAGATGATTGTGAATTTTTTGCAAAGCCCATTTAAAGTACCCTTCAGTTTTTGAGTTTTAGTATTTGTTGGCGCCTTCAAAACACCCCCAAAATCAGCCCGTGCCACATCTGCAGCTCGGTCTACATGACATCCATTTACACGCAGCAGCTGATTGAGGTGTTTTGCGCGGATGCTGATTTCTAAAACCCCTCATAAACCAAGGTATTAAAAAATGGTTGTGGCAGCCATAATTTGGGATTTAACATGGCAGGTTAGCGCAAATGGAACCTATGGTTATTAAAAAATCATATATAATGGTGTTATCGGGTTGTGTGTTTAGGCACTTCACAAAATCCGATTTAAAGCAGCCTTCTTTAGCTGAGTTGGTAGAATATTAACAGCCTGGTTTCTAAAACCGTGTGTTCAAGCCTCCCTATCTACAAATTTGTTGGGTTTCAAATTGGAAGAAAAAATTAACAAATAAATAAAATTAGAGCATTCCCACCACTCCTAAAAAGCAAGGTTTCCCTAAATTAATACTCAAATGAGAAATTTAGACCGTAAGTGTTTCATAGCAACGTTTAATCTACTATTCACAATTCTCTATACAAAAGAAAAAAATAACTCCTTTTTCCACCCAAAACCTAGTAAAGATCGGGGGAAGACGTACTTAAACATTATTTTATCATGATATATACAATCATTCCTGTAATTTTGAGAAGTTGTATCCAATCCCAACTTTTTATTAGTTGAGTAAAATCAACCACCATTGATGGATCAAGCTTCAGCATATTTCCAGTAAAATTGCTAATTTGCTACACACAATCCCCACCTAGTTTGGAACTAATATAATAACAAGGAAACAAGATCCTAACCCAACCCAACCTAACCTAACTAAAAACACCATTATCGAGTTTTTGAACATAGAGTGTAGAAATAATTATCATCCTACGACGAATATTAATTGAATTAATGAAGTGGTTATATTATATTGAGCTCATCTCCATCCTCTAACAGGCAGGTAATTTTGGTGGGAAACGATGGGCTTTTAATATAGAGCAACTGAAAAAAAAAAAATCATAACTTTGTTACTTTTAAATTATAAAAACAGAGAAAGAGATATTCCTTATTGATGTGACAGGTTATTTATATAGATAACTCAACCACACGACACGATGATAAAAATATAATCAAATCAAATCATAATCTAAATTAATTACAATCTTACCATTTTCTTGTTCCCAAACCTAATAATAATAAGACAAATAAACCATTTATATTCTCATTAGTATATATTATATTCGATACTTACTAATAAAGAGGGCATTTTACTTTTTCCTGAGCAGAGTAATTATTCAGCCCAAAGAAGATGCTAACTAACAAAGACTAAACATGATGAATGAATAAATAATATTAGGGAAATGTATGGAGGAAATTAAAATTGAGAAAATGGTACTTACTGAGAGAGAGAAGCCAATGGAGAAAGTGGGAATACACAAACTGCAGATTTAAGAGTGGAAACAGTAATACTACAAGAGAAGAGAAGAGAAGAGAAGATATCTGGTAGTAGGAACTAGCCAGAGAGAAAGAGAGAGAGAGAGAGAGGGGTAAGCTGGTGGTGGGATAGAGATGATGTCAGCAATGGTCCACAGCAAATGGTGCACTGTTTTATTATTATTATTATTATTATTATTAGGAGATAAATGGATCATCAGTGCTCGCTTCTGACTCATTTATTAAATAATTTTTTTTAGGCTCAATTTGTTTATTAATAAATGAATACTAGCCGAGTTGATTCCAAATTTCGATTAAATCCGAGCTTATTCATAAATGTTGGCTTACCTTGTATTTCTTTCTTTTTTTTTTAAAATACGTGGTTTCTGTCGATTTGCGTCTGACCAGTCCACAAGGTCCAGTGCCTCGCACCCACAATAATTTCCAATACGAATCAGGGTTCAGCCTAGCAAACTAAGGGGTGTGGTTCCAAGTGCGGCACATGTGAATCGAATTTTACACCTCATATCTGAAATCATAACTACCAGTTATTCAATTACTAGGCCGAAACCTTGAGAAATCAATATTATCAAAAATTCTATATTATAAGCATCCGTTATGAATTTCAAATCGACTCAAAACTTGAAAGTATGGATATAATATATAAAATATTTACATAACTTTTTAGCTTCTATTTTTTAAGACAGTATTATTTTTTTCAATTTAATTTTATCTATTAAAATAAAATAAAATATAATTAGAAATAAAAAACGTGTATAAATTTATTACTATAAAATGGTAAAATTTGTAAATAATTATGCTAATGAAGCAGTGTGCCAACTATTTTCAAATTATTATATTAAATTTAAATTATATATATTTATGAAGGTGGATTTGCTCTTACGACTGGACAAAAAATATAACACTTTTTAATTTTAAACTAACATGATGATATTTGAAGATAGGTTATGAGTAAACATCAATCAAATCAGATAGAGCAAAAAGAAAAAGTGCCAATCTGAGTCGTTGGTAGATAAAATAAATGGTTTGAAAAGGAAAATATATTAATTTGGATAATGTAGAGATTTTTTTTATTTTATTATTATTATTAGAAGAGGGGAATGTTTATCCAACCATGCACTTATGGACCACCTAGTATGACACGTCTCAATCAAACCTAAATATAATAATAATAATAATAATAATAATAATAATAATAATAATTACTCTTACTTTCTAATCATACCACTTTGGCTCAAAACTGAATATTATATTACTCTACTTTCTTATCAACTAAATTAATTAATTGACTAGTCACTTTCCTAATTAATATTCAACTCTTGTCCTCATCGAAAATTTTTTACTATTCTCTTTTAAATATCACAGCGGAATTTATAATATAATTTTTCTTGGCATGCTGACAAAATATGTATATTATATATTTTTGAGGCAGTCCCTTCAATCACTTGTCTACAAAATGAGAGTAACAAGAACCAACATTAAGTACACCCTTTTTTTATATAAAATAAATATCGCTTTAAATTATTTTTTAATTTAAAAAAAATTACTTTAAAAAATTAAAAATACATTTATTATTCTATTTTTAATTCTATCCATTTTGTTTTAATTAAATATTATAACAATTTCACAAAAAACAAATATTTAATAAAAAATATTTAGGTAATTTGTATATATAATTTATTGAAATTAAGAATATTTAATAAATTTTTTAATCATTATGCATGGACCTAAACCCATAGTAACACTTATTTTTGAAACTAAAGATATATATTTTTTTACCCTTTTTAATGTTGAAAGTCCAACTCCCAAAGGAAACGAGAGATATTTTCAGTGGCACGCAGCGCATAACTATTAGCATATATTCCCAGTTAAAAAGAGTTCCTCTTTTATGTATACAAATAATTGTATATTTTGACTGAGCATGAAAATTTAGAAAAAATAATAAAATATAAATTTAAATTTTGAATTTGATTTAATATGTTAAAGTTATTATAATAAATTTTTGTCTTATTATTGTCTTTAAAATTATAAGTGATTTTACTATTGCTTTCAATTTTGTAATGATTAGTCAATCCCAAAATAGAATTCAGTAATTTTTTTTCATTGTTAAATTGTAGAGCTCCGATGATCTCGTTAGATCAGTCACATTGGTTTATCTTAATAGATTCTCTACAATATATAAAAAAAATATTTATATCTCCATTTTATATAATTTCTATTTATTATATTCTGCATCAATTACCTATATATTCTATATAATATAAAAATAATATTAAAAATAGTTATACTTAAAATTTATATTTAGAACCAAATACTTATTTTTATGCTAATTTTTCATTGAAAATTATTCAATTTGTATAACGATACTAATTTCTTGTTGACGTGCATTTTATAAACTTTAATACGTTTTATAGCATAAAAATATAAATTTGACAAATTTAAAGTTATAGTCTTTTAAAAAAATTGTTCAAATATTAATTTTGATACAACTAATGGGGGGAAGAGATTGAAAAAATCATGTATGGGAAGAGAGAGAATAGTATTCAAGTAATAATTTATGGTTCTTTATATTATATATTATCTTCAATTTGGTTACCTAAAATAGGAAAAAACAACTTTTAGATAATCTGGTGTGAGTGCTCTTGTATAGATAATCAAGAAGATAGAAATAAAAATATAATTAAATAAAATCAAATAATAATATAATTGATTACAACTCCTTTTATTGTTTCCAAAATTAACAATAATTGCATGGCTTAATATTTTAACACTTCTTTATTCTCTTCATACTATCATTGATATATATTATCTTCAATATTTTCCCTCAAAATAAGCATGCAGCGATACTATCTTGCAAATAAGACGATAACAATCACGAGCTGTAGATTCGATGCTTTCCTCACGTGAAAACAATATCTCGTTTTGATAAATAGAAGAAAATAAAATTAAAAAAGAGAATAAAAAGAAGAAGAAAATACCGAATCTAAAGATCTAGACGAAATTTTTAAATTCAATAATAGAAAAAATAAAACAACCAATTTGGGGTATTTTCTATTAATTTTGGCCCAAATTGGGATCTTGCCAACTAAAATTAAAATAGAATGATAAGAGGAATAAAAAAAACTATAGAAATAAAGTATTTTGGTCTAAAGATTGTTCGACATTTTAGATGGGGCAAATCGAAAAATATCAGTAACCCTCACCTTAATTTGCTCACCTAATTTCTTTTAATGTCTTGATTCTTTATAACTTGGTTGGCCGTATTCGTGATTATCATTTTTCTTAAAATATTTAATGCCTCGATTGATTGTAGGCACATAATAAATTTCTTTAATTTGATTTATTCCCCTAAATTAGTTGCAAGTGGATTTTTTTTTCCTACCGTCTTTTTCTGTTGTGATTTCTCTTTAAATTCTAATTTTTTAATTATCTTTTAGTTATCTTTCTCTTCTTTCTCCATTTTGTTATCTTTAATTTGTAGTAAATTATTTGATAAAAGAAAGATAACCCAAACTAAGGAAAGAAAAATTGGAAGATTGATTAAATTTTTCTAAGTTTGCCAAAAAACCAAAATTTGCATTTAATGGGAGTCCTACAGATAGGTATAAAATTATCAAGTTAAAAGATTGAAAATTTCAGATTTAGCGTACAAGGTGGAAATTTCATCTTAAGGGGAGCATTAGAGTCAAACATTATAAATATTAGATTTAGTTTATAGAATGATTAATTTATTATATTTACCTGTTACGATTTTTTTTCTTAATTTTCTCTATTTTTATATTATATAATATTTTTAAATACTCAAAATAAAAATATATGCAATTATTTGTGCACAAATAATTTTTTTTTTTCCAAATAAAACTGGATGGATTGTATTTAATTTTTAGCGTAATGCAGGAGCCTAGGAACAAAAGAAGGAAGCTAAGCTGTATGAAACCAATTTATACAAAAAAAAAAACTTTTTTGTACAAAATTACAATAAATTAAGAAAATTTTATTATAATTATTATTGGATAAAAAAATATCAATAATTAATTTATTATGAAATAACCGATAAATTACAATGAAAAATAATTCTTCGTAGCTGTAATCCACATCAGACAAATAAAAAAGGGTTAAAAACAGTACTTTTTTCTGCCCCAACCCACATGCCAGTTAGTACTTTTGTTTTTTTTAATACTCCCAAAAAGTTTAATAGTATAATTTTGCATGAGCTTGGATAGGCTTGTCACACTTTAGTACAGACAATTTTTATTTCTTTTAAATGCATGATCAATCCAATATCTTATCCCAGTAGACACATACTGGTGAAGAATGCCTCATATTTCTTTAAAAAGTATAAATAATTTTTCAGCTACAAAATAGAATTTTTTTAAATGAAGCTTCAAAATTATTCTCAAATTTTTTTATTTCAAAATTTTATTCTGTGGGCTAAAAATGTTGCTTACTCGAGGATTTTGACTGTCCTAATAATCCATACCCTTTTTACGGTTATGTCAAAGTTTTGTCCAATTTTTTTTGTCATCAGAACCAAAAGAAAAATAAAAAAATAATAAAAAATTGTTAAAGAGACTGACCTCTCACAAGAATCATCAAAATAGGAAATTAATTGTGTTTACAGAGTTATGAAACATTTTATTAGGATATTTTTGTCTAAAAATCTAAACTTAGTTTCAGTCAACAAATTTAGTGACTGAAACAATAAATATAAATAGAGATTTCTCAATTTAGAGATTCTGATACGGAGCAATTTTTTATGCCACATAATTATATGGGTTACAAAATGCATTTAGAGACCATTAGCTACTCGAAATGCTTTAATAAATAAATGTTAAGGGCATGAGTTTGGTGTTTTATGTTCAAGAACAAAACAAATTTGAACTTAAAAACTGCAAATAAACAAACATAAATCAAGCAGTCTAACTTTCTATTAGTATAAGTTGTTTAGATTTAAATAAGTTGCAACCAAACACATTCCAATTTTTAAACAAAGAATAAGAAAAGTTGCACCTTAAACAAAGGAAAGCTATTATAAAAAGCACTTATTTGAGGGTAAAACAAAAAGTACCCAAAGCAGTCAGAAAATTTTGAAAACAATGCCAAAGCAAGCCTGGTCCATTTCATGATCATGTCTCAAAGCATAATTGAATATCCTTTTCCAAACTAGAACTCCCCTAATATATCATCAAAATATTCACATATTAAAGCTCAAATTACCAATCATTCAAAGCAAACTCCTTAAGAAAAGAAAGAAAAGTTACACACATAGCATGTTGGTTGCTTACACTGCAAATTGTAGCAGCTTACGAGACGCTGCACATTTAAGCTGTATAAACAACCAAAAGCTACCCCCCAAAAACGGAAACAATATACTAAGAAGGCGCGTGGGATGGATTGTAGGTGTCAAAGCAGCCTCAGAACCAAAACGAGTTGTTGGAATGCGGTGGATAGATAATCATGGGGAAGGACACAACAAATTTCACACCTTTTCTTGTGTGTATAGATTACATTTTCTACACCGATTAATGCACATGATTCCCCTTTCAGATGATTCCCTTTTTTTTTCTTGTTTAGAAACTATGCAATTGGGTGAGCATTGAAACAAGCTCATCAGTGGAAGGCCTATCGGCAGGCAAATTTGATATGCATACCACGGCTATCCTGATTGCCATTAACATCTCATCTTCTTCTACTACTTCTCCGATAATACGAGTATCTAACGCTTCTCGGGCGTCGCCAGCTTGCTGCAGATGCCGGAGCCAATTTCCTAAACTGCCCCCGCTAGCTGCCTCAGCAAAGAAAGGATCCATTGGATCTCTACCAGTTAACAAGACAGCAAGGATAACCCCAAAGCTGAATACATCACTCTTATCTGTATACCTATTAAGATCAGAAAAAAAAAAACTTCAGTGAAACAAAGAAAGAGACTCTAACTTGGAAACAAGGAGGTTGAAACTAGCAACTTATAATGCCAACAACGATTACAAGAAATACAAATAAATTACCCAATTCAGTAACAAATATCAAAGTCAAGTTTAAGTTTTGACTTTTGAGGAATAGTACGTTCCACAACATCTAAGAAACAAAGTCAATATTTAAACAAGTATCAAGAGGCAATTCATACTATGGAGTATAAACTCTAGTCGATTAAGGTGAAAAAGAAATTTTTTTTTGTCCATTTCAAGGTCTATCAGATAAGGAAAGCATATTCAAATTTCATGTCACAAGTGAGTCGGAACTGCAATCGAAACCACAGTAGAACATTACATAGCAAGCGGAAACTGTTCACTTACAATCTCTCGAAACGTGAAACATTAAGCTGGTTCTTACTCGAATTTTAATCAGATACAGCTATTAATAAGGATATGTACAAATGTATAACACTAGTGACATAAAAAATCCGCAGTTCTAATCTTTGCATTCTTATTTCAACCTCTACAGATGAGCCTTAAGCCAGGTTCTTACTCAAATTTGAATCAGATAAAGCACTGAAATAAAGACTATGTAAGCATGTATAACACAAACAACATGAAGAATTCGTTGTTCTGATCATTATGTAGCAATAATAACTATCTCGATAAAGTTCCAGACATACTTGAACATGCAAAGCTTTAAATAGTAATTAAAGTCACTACCTGCTGTCTTGTAAACACTCGGGAGCATAATAGCCCGACATAGCAGCCCTATCTAACCTAGGCATGAGCTTAGCCAAACCACAATCTGCAAGCTTAGGCTCAAACTCAACATCCAACATAACATTCGTGAGCTTCAAATCACGATGCAAAACCCGAGGCACACACCTAAAGTGAAGATGCTGCAACCCCTTGGTTATCCCAACTGCTATTCTAAGCCTAATTTCCCAGCTCATCTGCAACTCATTCTCCCACACTCTCTTCATTGCATCATCAAGGCTCCCATTCGCCATGTAATCATAAACGAGCGAAATCCTATTTGATTCTCTAATAAAAGCCCTCAAGCTCATCAAATTCCTGTGCCTTAAACCAGCTAGCATTTCAAGCTCTACCTGCATACGCCTCTTCACGGACTTGCTGAGTGACTTTGGTGACCCATTTTCGAAGGGCTCAAGTCTCTTGACTGCGACTATTAGCCCGTTATCAAGCACAGTTTTGTAATACTTGCCATTAGGGCTTGACCCAAGCAATTGGGTCTCGTTCGAGAGGGCTGATTCAAGGGTCTTAGGAGCAATCTTCGGGGAAAATACGACCGGGCCCTTGAGGATTGGGGTTTGGCTCATGTACCGGATGAAGAACCGGACTATAAAAGCAAAGAGGAGAGCGAAGATTAGGCCCGTTAGGATACCTAATAGAATGCTGAGGATGATCTTTTCGAAGGTGTTTCGGGTTTGGGGAGGTTTGAGTGAGGATGGGGGATCAGCTGATGCATGATCAATAGTCCTCTTTTGGCATTGCACAGAGGAGTTGCATAAGCTGAATAATACTAATACCAATAGACCCATTGTTACATATTCCCTCTTAGCCATAGCAAAACACAAACCTTCAACAAGATGGCAACAAATGCTAGCTTTTTTTCAGACTTTACAAAAGCTTCTAGTTTTCTCCAGTCAAAACGGCAAAAAAACTCAGCTAAGACTCATGAAGAGGAGTTTTAGCTAAATATATACGGCTTAAAGCTTCTAGCTTTTTTAGGTCGGAACATAAAATGTTGGTACTAAATAGTTTCCCCCAAAGTTGCACATTTCAGAATGAAGAGAAAAGGGGTAATTGCTCATCCCATGGGGGGCAACTCACAGAAGACATGAAAATATTTAATTCATGGCAAATATCCCCAAAAGACTAAATTTTTAGGGTCTCATTGGGCACAAAATCTTCAATAGGAAGATAGAGAGAATCATTATGTCACAAAATATTCCCCACCTTGAGAGTCAAAATCTTCTGAAAATAATACAGCTAATTTAATTAAGATAAGAAAGTGTTTTGAAACTACAGAAAGAGAATGTTGGTGGGTTGGGTTCGAGTTGACTCAGTCCTTTTTCTAAAACTGTAAAAAAAAACAAAGAAAGAAACATACCCAAAGAGGACCCTAGAAACTGCTTGTGTTTTCCAAATAGAAGAATGAGTAGCCAAAGGGGGGACTGTGTAAAGAGAATGAGTAACCTACATACCCACCTGCATCTCTCTCTCTCTCTCTCCCTCTCTGTTTGTTTCTCTGTATT
>MKEJ01014214.1:0-14920 GCA_001753735.1 Embelia ribes
TCTTCATGGCAACGTCAAAATACTTTAAAATATTATTCATAATATTTTAAAATATTTGATATCATAAATATATCTCACTAACACCTTTAACACCATTTTGCAAACCCATTAAATGAATAAATAAATTTCAAAATTTCCTCATGGGAATTAATCAATTATGTATCTATCACCCAATACATATAAAGACAAATTAAATATTTCGCTATGGGTATTAGGCAATTTCTAGAGGGTATCAAATAATTTGTATCTAAACAATCAATTCGGAAAAAAGATTAAATATTTCCTTCTGAATATTAAACAAATTTTAAATTCAGACAATATAGACACAAGTTGAGATGTGTGTATGTGTATATATATGTATGTGTATATATATATGTATATTAGTTCTGTTGAATAACATATCTTTGAATATGGAGATTGGAAAACAAATTTACTGTCTTCTAGTGATGAGTCAATTGATCATCAAAATCTTCCCCAAAGTATTCTAAATAGGATAAAATATATATATTGGAGAGAGTATGTTTTAATTGAAGAAATTAGGGTTTAAAGGAAAAAGATGGTGTGTGCTACTAAAAGTAATGTGGTGCCAAAAATAAAATGATAGGTAACATGAGGTTTCTAACAATTTTATTATAGCCCCATAGGTCTCTAAATTTACACCTTCCACCTAGGTTTACGAGTACATTACACTTTATCCCCAATATTTTCGGGGTAAAGTGACAGTTATCTAGGTTCCATGAATGACCGAAATAAAGACCAAAATACCCTTTTGACTAGAACCCCTAATCTAATATTATTACTCAATAATAAATAAAATGATTAATACTTTCCCAAGTGATAATGTTAATTTATACACAAAATTATTATTATTTTCTTGGTCACTAGAACGGCTGTTATTAATCCTATTTTGGCATCCAAGTGCAATAATTAGCATGGGTAGATGAACTAGTATAATTTTTTTATTCATTTATAGTTACAATTTGCTACAAACTATGTGGTATAATTATATATATACAAATATTATACTTTCCTCATAACATGATGAGATTTTTCTATTTCCAAATATAAGCTTCAAAATAATAAATAAGCCAAAAGAGTGAGGGTAGTATTGTCTTTACACAAATAAGTCAAACTTGTTATATATTGGGGGCAAAGTGAAATTTAAGATACATTAGGGGTATTCTGAAATTGTCAGAAACATCTTTCGTGTTACTTTGTCAATAGATATTCATATGAATGACATTATCGTATGTATATGTAACCCCACATTCACATCCACATCTACAATATCCTAAACTATATGGGAATGCTACTTCATGGCATGTGACAACAATAAAATATATTATTACAATTTGCAAAACCTTATGTCATGAATATTCATAGAGTTCGTGAAGACTTCAAAATTTGCTTTCAGTGATAAAAAAAAATTATCACTAAATCAGTCACACTATGGATAAAGGGTGTAGTGATTTTTTTTTTTTTAATAAAAGTTTCAATTTTATTAACTTTAAAAAATTATAACTAAATATAAAACAACATTTATTAAGTCAACACTACAACTATTTTGAATAACATTTAACATGACCACATATGTCATTCTCCTATATCTATTCACATCCACATCTGGGTAGATATTGTCGTGTGGAAGGTATGTATTTAGTCCCACAATTCAAAATTGTAGCCAAGTGCACCAAAACCTAATAAATGAGCCTGTGAATGCGACCCAAAAACTTATCTAGTAAAACCTATGAAGGCCACACAAAAAAGAGAGTACTTGTTTAGTTTGTAATATTTCTTGTACAAGTTTAACTTTTTAAATATTTTTCTACAAGTTTAAGTAACTTTTGGTATACCTACATTATGTCTTGTTTTACAAAAACATGCATTGTTTCATGGTGCTTCACTGACTCTGCATTGTACTATATAAATTTTATTTAAAATAAAGAGAGTTACAATAAACAATGTAGAGAAAGTTTTATAATAAAATGTTGAACTAAATTTGACAAATATTCAGTAAATGAGCCAATTACCCCATGGTTGGAATTAAAATCATGAAATATTTAGTATCATGCGAAAATGGTCCACAGAATAGTACTATCACTTTTTCAGTACCACGCACACATGACATTTTTTCGTCAGTATGTACCAAAGTCTTCACATTATATTTGTGAAACAAATGCTAGGTACCATTTAGATTTTATGAATGAAAAATAAAACACCGCATTCTTTCTATAAATTTGTCGCTTTTTAATTGTAACATTCAAGTAAGAGAAATTATTTCTTCTAATGTGTCTATTAATTAACAATTTCTTTTGTCTATTTTATTAATCTGCGAGTAATGATGTCATAACCGCCTTCGACAAAAATTTTCCTTTCTTATAAGCAAGAACCTCTTTTTAGGTTCCAACATTTGAACCTAATAATACCCAGTACTCTAGACAACGACGAGCACTGTTATAATTCAGTACAAACGTCAAATTTTATTCATTATTTTCGTTATGAGTAAATATGTATGTTCATTGTTTGTGAAATTTAAAATTTTAATGTACGTAAAAAGTATGTACAGAAACTATACAAACACATTGTGATTAAAAAAATAAAATCAACACATATGGTGTACTGACGTAAATGTCACAATATATGATTGTCAGTACGTGAGTTATACCTTATTAGAGCGCCTTCTGCGGAGCTGAGTAATAAGTTGGTGTAACTTTGCGACCAAATCAGCAATCTGATCATCAGATATATTGCTTGAACCTCCCGATTCCCTCCCACGAGATCTTCTGCTAGACATTATGGAGAAATGAGAAGTGCTCAGCTTTAGACTTTTAGTCACAAATAGTTATCCAAATAGCTAGAAATGGGGGCTTATAAAGGGCTGTGTTTGAGACAAGGTATGGGGACACAAATAAGGGCACTTGCAAATTGATATATTGAAGATGAAACAAAAAAAGAATATTTGTGTGTATGTATGTATGTGTGTGGGGGTGAGAGAGAGAGAGAGGTTTGAGGAGTGTTGGGTTGGTGAGGACAAGTGCATGGGGGAAAGCAGTGGGCTTGGCTTGTTTTTAAATACACAAGAGGAGAGAATATTCACAATTTATTGTTACGTTTTTTTTGTTTTTCTCTTATTGTCCCTTGAAGGAAGAAGTGAGAGTTACAAACAATATTCACACAAGCAACCTAACGACCAAATTTCACAAAAATAGAAACTTCTAATAGAAGCTTTTGGTAAGGACATATGTGACTTTAATGTAGCATCAGAGTGAGACCCGGCCACATGCGTAATGCCACATAAGGAAAGTGAATTGTATCACCCTAGCCATGTGCTGGCGGGCCTGACTGAGTGGACTAAGTAATGTTGTATGAGATGAAATTATGCTTCATAAATAATATTGTGAATCTACTGAAACCCACTGGGTTTTCGAGAATCGACATTAGTTGGAACTTCATATTTAAGCGTGCTTGTATAGTAAACCATGGGGTTTCAAGCTTGATTAGGATTCCATAGTTAAGCGTGCTTCTTTGATAAACTGCTCAGAAATTTTAGCATTGCATGCATAACTTCGCTCAAAGCAAATAACTTTGTAATGTATGGAGGCATGCGTAGTTGTCTCATTGCGCAACCGATGTAGGATTGGGTGTTAAAATCTCTCTTACTTGAACTCTGGTGCCTCGACATAAATCAATCTCAATTTCCACATGGTAATAGGCTTGATCCGATTCTGATATCACTTGTAAAGCCACATATCATGACCCATATTCTAGTTAGATGTTACTAATGAGCTTCTTGAACTTACAAGTATCCATATTTAAGATGGACATTACGTTTCACTCCAAGGTCATCTTGTGGGGAGTGTTAAAAAATATTATTTAAAATATTAACACATGCTAGAATAATTAGATTTGGTATTATTGGATTTAAATTTTAATAAAATATTATGTTTTCTAGTTAATGTTTAGATTTGATTTGATAATAAATATATAGATTTGATATGATCTTGTTAGACTTATTATACAAAACTTATAGACTCTATATATATGTGTGACTTAACTTATTACATGACATCAATAATATGTCTCTCTTCTATTTATTAAATTTGACATGATAGCGGAACCTTCGATTATTAGGGTCTGAGGTACCACTTGTTTCCCCACCACCTGTAGACGGCGACTTCTTTTGTTGCCCGGTGGGTATTTGTTTTTTATGCAAGTTTTTACCAATTTGATTATTTATTCTTCTTTTCCTACTAAGTTTAAATCTGTAATTTCTCATCTTCAGATTCTAAATTTTTTGCTACCAAAAATCTTTAAAATTTTTATTGTTATACTTTTGAGCACCTTGATCAACTATAGGTATTATAAATTTCTTTTCTGTACCTATTATTACTACTCTTTTACCCGTCTCGATCTGCCGTAGATGTGGTAATTTTTCTATTAGTTGTATTATTATCGGCTTCGAACCTAATTTTGTTACTATTTTACCCACCTCAATCCACAATAGGTGTGACAAATTTCACTGTAAAACTAAGCTTAATTGAATATTGAATACCGTGGATTGGGAAGTTACAAGTATTCATATTCTAGATGGACATTGCAATTTCATTTCATGCTCATCTTGCGAGGAGTGTTAAAGAATATTATTCAAAATATTTACACATGTTAGAATATATTTAAATTTTGTAGTATTGGATTTAATTTTTAATAAAATATTATGTTTTCTAGTTAATGTTTAGATTTGATTTGACAATAAATATATAGATTTGATATGATTTTATTAGAATTTTTGTGCAAGACTTATCAATTCTATAAATAGATGTTACTTAACTCTTTACATTAAATAAATGAAGAGTCTCTCTTCTATTTATTAAATTTTGACACTAATTGATATTAATTTTATAACATATGTCCATCACTATCCAGGTGATGCCAGATGTGTAGTTGCTCCCCTCGCACTATATTTACTTATCTAGCATATATTAATTTGTCAACGGCTAATTTTTCGTCATTCCTCTATCTATTTACACACGTTAACTGCAAGGCCCTGTAAATTATAAGGACCAAAATTGTAATAAACTAAAAATGAAATGGGAAGTTAATTACTTCTCTCGCAAATCTTATGTTGAATAGCATATTCTAATTCAGTGTTGTTAATAAAGAGAGTAGAAGAGAGAAAAGGAGAAGAAACCTTGATACAAAACCATCCGATCCGAGAGAGATAGAGTATTCCGCATGACAAACTAAAAGCGGTTTGGAATTCTCTCCTTGTTCTCATACCCGCTCTAGCCCTAATTCACCAAAATTCACTCTAATGGTTAATTAGTATTTAGATTATCAATAACAATGATTTTCTTAATCAATTCTCATAAAGGTTCGTGTGTGGGTTGACAAGCCTCCGGGTGAAAAATTAGGGTTTGCTTTTTGGCTTTCCAAGGGAAATTGTTTATCATTGCATAAGGTACATAGTAGAAAAATAAGTCCAATTCTATTGAAAAATCTATACAAACTCTGCTTTCATGGTTGTGAAAGTTTTGGAAAAAATTGATATTTTTTGAGGCTGTATTTCACCTATCAAATGGGTTGCTTGGGCAACCATTCGAATAGTAGTTTGGGTCTATCCGAACGGTGGACCATTGGAACGGTGGGGTTTTGCTCTTCGAACGGCCTGCTGTTGAACGATTTGCTTTAATTATTTAATTTGCAAGAGGTTTCCACACAATCATGTATAACCCTAATTAGATGTCATAATTTGACATCATGTGGTTGAGTACATGTCTGAACAATTGATGAATAAGTTGACATAAATAGATGATAAGGTAATTGGACGTCTTGCATGTCGTCTTGAGTATAGGCATGGCTATGATAGATTTAGGGACTAAGCTTGTTTGCTCCAAGTACTTATGATGAATGTATTTATGTTTAATGACACAGTAAGGAACATATATTCCGTGGTAGTCATGGTACGTGAAGGAACATATATTCGACAATGGTTGTGACAAATGGAAGAACGTATATTCCATTGCGGTCATGGTATGTGGAGGAACATATATTCTACAATGGTTGTGACAAATGCAAGAACGTATATCCCATTGCGGTCATGACACACGGAGGAACATATATTTTTGGTGGTCATTAATTTTGTTTGAGCACTCCATATCTTGACGCATGGAGTCCGTGGTGGTCGTTGATCTCAAAAACGTGTTTTTGAGTGGCCGGTAAGAAGCGGGAGGACTGTATATCCCGAGGGGTTGGCTATGATGGTTGCATAGGCAATTGAAACATAGTTTAGCTATAGTCGTAAGTTTACTGCTGTTGAAGTATTATTTTATGTTATGCATCATTGTTGTAGTTTCAAATAATGTTTTCATACATATATCGTTTCCTTAGAATTGTACTAGTTTCAAACTTGTGCTTGCTTCGTTATTTTTTCAAATGTCATTTTGCATGAAAACGCCAAACAGAATCAGGAACTGAGAGTCATAGGAATCGAGATTAGGATAGGTCAGAACTCACTCCGGGTAGGCATATTTCTTTCCCGACAGTTGTAGGCCTATGGACCATGCTAATATTTATTTTTATTTATTTTAAAATAAAGATGTAAGAACATTAAATATGATAATAAGGCCAGTTGGATTTTGCTCATTTCCTGTATTTATGGAGCAATTTTTATAAATCAAGTACACCTATTAGCTATTTTATTTGATAATATGATGAGGTTGGGCATCAGTAACAGACTCAGGATTGCTTGAAATTCTACAAGTTGGTATCAAAGCTTAAGGTATATGATAAGCTTGGCAATTGTAGGTTATTGAGTTTGTCAGATAGGAAGTTTTGAGTGAATTGCATCTACAAAGTCGGGGTAAGCGTCTAGGAAACTGATTGCCTTATATACATTTTATGCCTTGTTTGCATCAATCCATATCACATTGTTTTCATATGAATATTTTTATATTTAAAAAATTGATAACCTATTGTAGCAGACGTCGACGGTTAGCTCTGCGTTGGATAAATAGGGGATGCCCAGTCGGTCCAACATGGATCTCTGTTAGTGGACGAAGTAATGATAAGTTATACGACATTTTTTACTTAATATATGTGAACAAGTGATTGATTTTGAGTGAATCGTTTGAGTTTAGGCATAGGATATGACAGTTGAGACGATAGTTGAAGTGGATGCAGTAATCGAGGTAGGCATGGTGCTCTTGGGAGTATTGATAGTAGACGGTATATAAGTGTATAACATACAAGTGAGAGTGCATGCATGTTACGAAACAATTATTACAGTAGCAGTATGATTTGTAATGAGAGGTAAAGTGTGTATCGTTGGGTTTATTGACTATTGTAGATGTGAAGTTGTGTTATCATTGATATTGTATCGTATTGTCATTGATAAGATGTTTTATGGTCGATGGGGTAGTCGTGTTGAATAACTTAGATGTGTTTACATTAGGTGAATAATGATTAATGATATTGTATTGGAGAGGTGATGAAGAGAAGTTGCCACCTTAAAGTTGTTTGCAATGAGATGAAAGTTTTTACATATATCTATAGAGTTAGCATTTTGAAGACGACCTTCTGGGTAGTGGGAAATAAAATACGAAGTGGTAGAGTCGAGAGTATGTTTGGTTGGAATTGTTAGTGTTTGTGGTGTAGAACTGCCTCAGAGATTTTATGTGGATTTGAGAGATAAAGTTGATTAACCCTACAGGAAATGGATATTCAGTGGTACAATTGAATGCAAGATATAGAGTAGCAGTGTAGAAAATTAGTCAGTATAAAGTAATGGATTGATATGTAGGAAGAATAGCTTGGAAAGGGTTGGAAAGAATTATAGAAGATGGAATGCAGACAATAACATTGAGGAAGACATTAATTACGATTAGGAACCCTGTAAGTTAAAGATGTTATTAAGTATTGGGTATTGGGTTGAGACGAATTAAATGTATTAGAGATTACATATAGGTTGACATTACTTTGAGACCAATTTCATTGAGAAATAGATAACAAATTGTTGTTGCTGTCGTAATATGGTTGGAGTTAATTAATCGAAATTTTGCTTATTTGGGGAGGTTGACGCTAAATGTTGGCAACCTGAACTGCAATACAATTGATTGTTGTGTAAAGTAGTAGTTTGTTGAGGTTGTTGGGTAGATGTCTTGGGTGGTATTGTCATGGTTGATTGGTTCAATCTATACTGGCAGACATTGTAGGCTAAATGTCATATAAGTGCTTGGTATGGTGAGATATATTTAAGGGTTCATGACCAGTCAATTTAATGGGACTTTACCCAGGATATGTTGAAGGATTAGATAATGGAGTCATCATGAAATACTATTATTGTATAGAAAAGGGATATTAATCATATCATTGTGGATGCTAATATGAAGTCGTATTGTTGTTGATACGATGTCGTGCGTTGTAGTTGTGATGAGTATTTGTATTATCCTATACGGATATTTAATTGGCAGGGTCATGTATATTAGGATCTTTATGTGTGAAGGTCACAATAGTTGTAAATGTGTTTGCTTGGGTTAGATTTAGCATATGTTTACTATTCACGTTAGATGGTCATGTAGTTAGTAGTAACTTTTTGTTAGAATTCAAACAAGTAAGTTACCGTAAGATCGTTATTATAGCGTGATTGTATGTAGGTATACTTAATGAGTAACTTATGAAAATGAGTAAGGCATGATTTAAAACTCTTGTAATGGGTATTAACTTGAGGGTGGGAAATTATTTTTAAGTATGGTGGAAACTTCGAGGATGAAGTTTATTCTTTCAGGGGGAGAACTATAAGGCCCTGTAAATTATAAGGACCAAAGTTGTAATAAACCAAAAGTGAAACGGAAAGTTAATTACTTATCTCCCAAAATCTTACTTTAAATAGCATGTTCGAATTTAACATTATTAATAGAGAGAGGGGAAGAGAGAAGGAAGAATAAATCTTGACACAAAATCATTCGATCCAAGAGAGAGGGTATTCTATGTGACGATCTAAATGCGGATTCGGAATTCTCTCCTCGTTCTCATTATTTTTAGGTAATTTTTAACCCCTAATTTTTTGGGTTGTTCATACCCGCTCTAGCCCTGCTCCACCAAAAACCCACTCTAAAGGTTGATTGGTATTTCATTATCAATAACAATGATGTTCTTGATCAATTCTCGTATAGTTTCATGTATGGGTTAACAAGTCTTTGAGTTGAGAGTTAGGGTTTTCTTTCGGCTTTCTAAGGGAAATCGTTTATGGAGTGCAATTCTGTTGAAAAATCTATATAAACTCTGCTTTTGTGACTGTGAAATTTTTTGGAAAATTTGATGGGTTTGGAGGCTATATTTCCCTTGTCGCAGGGGCTACTGAAGTTGGGCAATCATTCGAATAGTAGTTTGGGTCCGGTCGAATGGTGGAATGTTGGAATGGTGAGGTTTTGCCGTTCGAACAGTAGTATCGGACCGTTTAAATTGTCTGCTGCTGAACGGTCAATCTTGAAATTTTTTAATTTGCAAGAGGTTTTAACACAATTATGTATAACCCTAATTAGGTGGAGAAAATGGTTATAATTTGACATCATGTGGTTGAATACATGTTGGAACAATAGATAGATAGGTTGACGTAAATAGTTGATAAGGTAATTGGACGTCTTGCATGTCGTCTTGAGTATAGGCATGGCTATGATAGATTTAGGGAGTAAGACAGTTTACTCCAAATACCTATGATGAATTTATTTATGTTTAATGATATGAGGTGGATCGTATATTCCGCGTTGGTCGTGGCACTCGGAGGAATGTATATTCTGTTGTAGTTGTGACACAAAGAAGAATATATATTCTGTGGCGGTCGTAATACATGGAGAAATGTATATTATATGGTGGTCATTAACTTTCTTTGAGTATTCCACATCATGACTTACGAAGTCCATGATGGTCGTTGGCTTCAAAAACATGTTTTCGAATGGCCGGTAAGAAGTGAGAGGATTGTATATTCCTACTGGTTGGCTATATGTCACGTCCCGAATCCCCATAAACCCGGGGATGCGATCCTTACCAAAAGAAAAGAATGAATGGAGTACAATAAACAAGGCTCCAAAAGAAAAATATAAACTTATATCTACGCCATTTATATACGCATTTGTCTGCTATTTCAAAACAATCCTATGCATATTCTACAACCACATCAATAATGGCATGTCTATATAAAAACAAATACGCAGAATAGAAAGGAGAATGACCAACGCCATTTCCAGAAAATATATATATACATCTGAATAAAGTAAACCTGCTTGTTTACTTATACAACGCTACAAGCTGTGTGTTTGTCAAAATACAAATGAAATGAATGTATACATAGGTTTTTTGTCTCTCATAAAAGAACAAGAACCTATCTATACCTTCGCTATAATAACAACACTATATTTATGCTATCAGAGTATGCTACATCAAAAGGAGTATATAAAGTAAAGCGCTAATACGTGCGCCAAAAATAAATATGAACAACATGTAGGGGAAACAAATACTCTACGCTAGCCTCCGTACCTACAAAGCCACGCATATGCCAAAATATAGGGGAAAAAATATACAATTAGTTAATAAATTCTACGATAAAGAAGAGATTAGGCTATATGCATTATGAATGAATGCATGTCTATGCATAAATATCATGTGAATCATAAGTGAAATTATGAGCATGAATGCAACGCACGCCAACGTCTGTGCACGTCAATGCCAACACTATAAAATATTTTTATTCGGAACTAGTATCACTATGCTGTCAGAAATCACTACGACCACCACTCGCTGGTGACATGATCAAGCCTTCATTGATCACCACTCGCTGGTGACTTAATCAATGGTATAATTCCAAATCTGATTTCCCATCTTTCATGGTGAGGTTGAATGACCTCATTGCTAAAATTTACGTATATTAGATTTTTAATACATTTATGTCCCAAAAATTGAAAGGACTGCGCCCACACTTTTAAAATAATTTTCTTTCAAAATCCATGCCAACGCAACACCACACAATGCCACATGAATGTATTGAAATGCATTAGCTACGCATGCTAATTTCCATGTATATTCATGATAATGAACAACGCATGAACATGAATGTAAACTACGCATATAATGAATTCTACGCTAATTCTATGCCTTTGCAACTTAACAAACACATTCAAGTCATCTATGCATAACAATGCTTATTTCTACGCATCTCTACGCCTATGCCAATTCTGCACCTATTTGACATATCAATTCACGTCAAGGGGTTTACGCGTATTCTACACCTATCTAACATTTCTATAATGTCCAATTCAACACTTAATCACTTTACATTCTAACAATTCATTCACGCACATACATACAGATAAAGTTGTCAACCTTATATTAAAATTTATTGACTACCGTACCAATTAAGTCCCTAAAAGTCATCTCAAGACTTCTCAAGTAAAAGCCCTAAATCCGCCTCCTCTTCGCTCTTTGATTTGATCTAGCAAACCCAATTGAATCACTTTGCACTTAGATATAAAAATGATCCACACATTATAAGGATCATGAATATCAAGTTTATTTTTCACGTGTGAAAGGTGCACGGAAAACGAGAAAGATGAACGAGAGAAATGGAAGATGAGACTTACGTCAAAAGATTTCTACGATACGAGGATGAATAATCTATGTTTTTAATCAGATTTAAGCTTCGTAGTTAGATCAAACCAAGCTCTTAGGGTTTGATAACAATGGAGTCTTTCTCTCTCTCTCTCATTTTAACTTTTCAAAAATGAAGGGAAGTGGAAAGAGGATGAATATTATAAAGTTAAAAGTAATGGGGTCCATGACTTTCTAATGCTGACTGAGTATAACGGTACACCAACTAGGTGTACTGATATACTGGTGTACCGGTATTCCACTTGACGTGCCGGCTTCCAGTGAGTTATGAACCCTTAATCCCTCCTTCCTCGTTAACCCGGTGTAACGGTACACTTGCTTAGTGTACCGGTACACTACTTAGTACCGGTACACCCCTTGGTGTGCTGACTTCCAGTAAGCTTTGAACCGAGGTCTATGTATCGGTACAAAAGCTTGATGTACCGGTACTACCTCTATGTATTGGCACTCTGGCCAGAACATAATTTTTCTACTAACAACCAACCAACAAAATTTTCTACCGGGGCGCTGCCAAGCACCCCACAAGGGGCGACTCCCCCTTGATCCCCGTGATCTGACCGGGCAGGTCGAACCCCATATAATTCTGTCGAAGCAGCAACTAAAGTTGCAATATAGAAACAGTAATGCAACTACAATGCATGATTGTAAGCAACACCACCACCACGCGACTACGCACAATGCACCACGCATAATCATATCATCTATGTACACCACGTAATAATAATATTATTTACCACGTATAATATTATTATTAAAAATAAAAAAATGTAGTCGATTTTTTCAGGACGTTATACTATGATGGTTGCATAGACAATTGAAGTAGTTTAGCTGTAGTTATAAGTGTACAGCCGTTGAAGTATTATTTTCCCTTATACACCATTGTTGTAGTTGCGGATAATGTTTTCATACATATATCGTTTCTTTAGAATTGTATCTGGTACTCATGCCTGTTTGGTTGATTTTTCTACTGTCATTTTGCATGAAAACGCCAAGCAGAATCAAAAGCTGAGAGTCATGAGAATCGAGGTTAGGACGGGTTGAAACTCACTCGAGATAGATATATTTCTTTCCAGACTAGGCCTATGGGCCAAGATGATATTTATTTTTATTTATTTTGAAATAAAGATGTATAGTCATAAAACATGATAATAAGATCAGTTGGATTTTGCTTGTTTTCTGTACATTTGGAACAGTTTTTATTAATAAAGCACAATTGTTAGCTATTTTATTTGATCATATAATGAGGTTGGGTATTGGTGATATACTCGTGATTACTTGAAATTCCGAAATATTACAAAAATACACATATTTACTCACACACTGTCAAGGTGCTACGAAGATTTTCTCGGTACCGGGAGAGTAATACACCAATATGTTCTATGTGCCCCAAACTAGGGTTAAGAGTTCAAGTGGGAATGAAGGGGCAGCAAGCAACTTTGCGGGCCTCCATGTGTCAGCCTAGCACGCAGTTCCATGTTATCATTTTATCTCTTGCCTTTTTTTAATTAAACCATTCCCTACAACAAGATAATTTACCTTAATATTTATTTAATTCACACACCACACTCGAGATTCAAAGCTGGAGTGCTATTAACATCTAAATACAAAATAAATGATATTTATTAATATTATTTAACAACAATTTCGTTTAAAATTAATAACTATATTTGTAATTTCATATATTTTACAATAATTAACTAATTTATCAACTAAAGTCATATTTACTAGTTTTTTTAAGGCCACATTTTCCCCCTTTCCAATCACATCCATTTTATTTATTTATAAATCCATCTTGCTATTTTTTAAGTAGATAGTCATTGTCAATAGGGGGGGAAAAAAAGTAGAAACCTCATCCACAGTATATTTAGATTATTTTCATATCAACTGATATTACCATTATCATAAAATCCAATCTCTTGTTACCATTTATTCTGTGCCGAGAATCTCGCCGCGAAAATTGAAAAAATAAATGTATCATGTGCGTCCATGTAATAGTTTAGGTAATACTACAAAATCCACATTATAACCAAATGTTAATTAGCAACGAAATAGCATCTTTTGCTAGTGAACAAAATCAACACAATTTTATAATTTGACATAACCATCTATCAAAAACTTAGTGGTTCAAATACCAGATTGATGTTACAATAGCAACAGTTATGAGAATTGAGAACCAATTAAACGTTACTAGGAGGGAAGTCCTCTCAGTACAAGAAATTTTTTTCTTGAAATTTAAAAGAATATTATACTTTAAGGATCAATTATTATAAATTGAGAACAAATTACTTCAATTATTTTCAATCTATTTTTTAAGTAAAAATAATTATAGTAAATTATCCTCAATTTATAATAAATTTGTTCTCAAAATATAGTAATTTCATAAAAAAAAATCTTATACATTACCAAAAAAAAAAACATTTTTTGTATTAAGATCAAATCCGAATGGTGGTCCTGGGAGTATATTCTCTTCGCGACAGAGTAGCTTAGTATGTGAATGATGTTGTCTTAACCTAAATAGGATAAATCAAGATAGGATAAATTGATTTTTCAATAAAATTATTTATTTAAAAATGATTCCTTCAAGTTTTTCTTTCAAAAATTTATGCAATTATATTTAGCAATAAAGTATAAAATGCGAAAGATAAAAAGAAGGGAGAAGAACATGATATACAAGATTTTCATATTGGTTCAGCCAAAGATCGATGTAATCCCCTACGTACAATCTCCAATATTGCCCTTGAGTTCCTTTATAACTTTAATCACCAAAATTACAAGATATCTAGTATTCACAGGTGCTAATTGGACCGTATCACCAAATAGCTTACGGGTGCTATTCAACTGTTTATAATGAATAGCTTGCGAGTGTTATCCAACCGTTCACAAGTAGGTTTGTGGGTGCCACTCAAATCGTATACAAGTAAACTTGCGTGTGTTACTTAAACCATACACGAGTATGCTTACAGGTGCTATTTAAACCGGTTCTTCTTATTTAGTTTATACACCACTCCTTTATAAGATTGATAGAAAATTTTAAAAATTGAATTTGAATATGAAAATGAAAACTCTCAATCTATAACAATAATCTTCTCGAAAAATAATACAATTAAATCACTCTAGGATGTTTTGAACTCACACCAAAAGCTATGAATACAGAGGTTGTTGGGATCAAATTTTTGTGTGATGATGATAATGATGATGATGACGATGGAAATATACTTTGCAAGTACTGATAATTAATTTTATTATTATTATTTTTTATTGT
>MKEJ01014218.1:6519-19627 GCA_001753735.1 Embelia ribes
AGACTTGCAATTTTGGGGATTAAAGTTATAGGGAAACCTAATTAGAGATTTGGAGACTGGATGTAGGGGATCATATCAATCTTTGGCCAAATTAGTATAAAAATCTTGTGTATTATATTCTTCCCTCTATTCTTCACTTTCCGCATATTTATATGTGCTAGATATTATTGCATAAGTTTTCAAAAATAAAACTTAAGGGGAAATTATTTTAAATAAGAATTTTAATTAGAAAACCAATTCACCCCTTCTTAATTTGTTAGTTGGGTTAACAAGTGGTATCAGAGTAAGGACTTGATAAAATATTTTTAGATTAACATACTCGAGGCTTGATTCAATGGTAGACGAAATAGGACACTACATCACGAAATCTCCTTTTTTTTTTTTTTAATGAAACTAACTATACCTATTAGAAAGTGTGTATGCAAATATTTTAAAAAACTTTTAATATAAAAACATTTAAAGTATTACTTATGGATATGAATTTCTTATGGTAGAAAATGACAAAAAAGTTATGGTTATAGAAGAACTTAAAAACTTCACAAGCATAAAAATCAAAGTTTGCAAGGCTAACGCCAAAGAAATAAATAGTTTGATTTGCACGATTGATGTAACCACTTATAATGAAATTTCGGTGTGTTCCACCGCAAAGGAAATATGGGATGAATTAGAAGTCATTCATGAAAGTACGAGTCAAGTAAAAGAAACACGTATAAATTTATTCACACATACTTATGAATTGTTTCAAATGAAGGAGAATAAAGCCATATTTGAAATGAATGCACACTTACCACTCTTATTAATGATGTAATTGCTTTGGGTAAAGTTTTTTCTAATAAGGATAAGGTAATGAAGGTTCTACGATGCTTACCTCAATCACAGGGTAACAAAATCACCACAATTCTTGAGGCACATATCTAAAGAAGTTTATCATAAGCCTAATCGGATTTACGGTTTGAGAGATAGAGTCAAAATATCAAACAACTATCACAATTACAACTTACACTTATCCACATTTAATCATTTCCCAAGACCAAACCCTAGCCATGAAATATCACCCACTACTTCCATATGCTAATACACGATATATATGATAGCAAAAAAAAAAATTGTAATTCCTATAATATTATTTAATAATGCAAAAAATTTACTAGTAAATTTCGAGACGTTTCGTCATGTTAGTAAAGTAACAATATTTTTGTAAAAATATTAATATTATATGTGTGATATGTAGGCCCTAATAGTGATAATAATCAATAAAAAAGAGAGTGACATTAGAGAAAGAAAGATTCCGGTCCCATAATACACATGCTTTTTGGGATGGTGTGCTAAAAATTGAAAGAACTAGGAAAATGAGTTTTCAAAACTTGCACTGAATAGAACGCCTAGTTTTTGGAAATTAGAAACAAAAAACTCAAACCAAACAAATTTTATTCATTTGAGAGGAAAAAACCGAGATTGAGCTATTAACCAAATAGTATGTGAGCCAAAACTAAAATGTGACTAAATAAATCACTTTTCTAGAACTTTGGAGACTAAGTTTATCGTGCCCCAAATCCCGATGACCTGGGAGCATGATATCTCGATAAATACCAAAATGCATAAAACATTAAAGTATACGATAATAGAGCTCGAATATATTAATCAACATGAAACTCGATACTCGAATATACATATAGATAGTATTTTAGAAACTTACATATTTGTACAACATCAACACATGAAAGGTAAATACTGAGATTAGAATACATTAGGTTGTTTGCTTACCAACAAAATAAGTTATTACACTTCTTACATCTGAGTCTTAACTACTACATATACATGACTACGTTGAGCTATGATATAACACGATAACAAAAAAACAACTATCATATTGCGGCTTCAACATCGATACATCAAAATAAAATAGCATAATATACAATACAAGTCTTTGACTTGACATAATCCAAATGATAGCAACTTAAAGCATGGCAACCAAGTATGTCGCATTTTCTCCTTTACACCTACGAAATAATTAGAACGCGAATGCACATAAGTTTGTTATGTATCTTAAAATAACGAAGAGTCCGAGTAGTACTTAAAATATATGAATGTAACTCCGTATACTCATAAGTTTGTTATGTATCTCGAATGTAAGTGTACATATGTCACGCCACGAATCCCGTACAACCCAGTGATGCAAGCTTGATCCCTTTTTAAAGAAAATGAAACAAAAAATATATATAATTTTAAAGAAAGAAAATAAAAAAAATGGGATTTACTTCTATAATGCTTTTTTCACTTTTCATTCGACTACATAAGATTCATCACAGTACGCAAGAAAATTACAATAGCCTGCATTTGGCCTTTATATCATCTCAGAAGTAAACGCCATATTTACAATTTCAATAAGCTACTTCAACAAAATATTAACATTATGCACCCCACGAGTCTACTAAGTATATATTATACTTTTGTTCTAGCTCGAACAACCTCAAGGGCTACATCAAAATTTAATACAAAATGCTATCTTCTACAACATCTTCATACTCCAGGTAAAAATTACAACTTTAAATACTTCAACTTCAAAATAAAACTACAATATGAACTTCTTCTACAATACTTTTATGGCCAAATAAATAACATGTTTGCGGCAAAACCAAAATCCAAGATAATGAGTCTATCTTCAAATAAATACATCTTAAAAAATATGTACATAATACTTCGGGCCGTCTTAAGGATGCCTTTCGCTAACTTCCGCACCTACAAGAATGTTATGATACAATATAGAAAGAAAAATACATGAGTTAATCTACTAAATAATACGATACATGTGATAGTATGTGGTGCCATAAAGTGTAAATATGCCACATGTAAGAATGAATGCAATGCAACTTCTATGCAATGCAATATGACTTGGACTTGGACTTCGACTTCGACTTCTAGGCTTCAATTTCTAAAAATTTGGGACTAGCGTCTAAACTTCTTTTCTTCGAAAATTAGGTTCCTTCGTGAACCTCTCTATAAATTGCTCCCTTCATGGAACGTTTATAGGTAAATCCCTGATCAGGTTTCCCAACTTTTACACTGGGGTGCCTAGCCCTCTCTTTTCTTTCTTGTAAAAACTTCGTGAATGCAACATTTGTTTCAAAAAGAAATATAAAATGACTCAATATTACAATGAATGATATGTAAACTTCCTTCAATGAAATTCATGTTCAAAACTTCAAAATTTATAATCAACTTCGTGAAATTTCATAAACTTCATAAACATCGTGAGCTTCGTTCTTCACTTCAAGACACCAAACCCTAACTTTATAAAATTTACACGTAAGGTACACACATAAACTCATGAGTATATTATTATTTTGTAGCCTACTCGAATCTACAACTGCTTTAAATTACTTCTAGGAGCAAATCTTTAAAATTCCTCAATTTCCTTCTTCTTCACCCCTTTAGTTTGATATAGCAATCAAACTCGAATTAACTCGAATCCACAATTAAAGATGGTCTACTCAACAAGAGTATAAGGAAAATCAACTGAGCATAAGAGCATGAATATGTAATTCGAGATTTATATAACATGTAATTTGAAACACAAAGAAACATAGGTGTTCGAATCACATCTTGAGTCTTTTGCTTTCTTTTTAGGACTATGCATCACTTTTACCCAACTAAAACTTAGAAATTTTACAAGTAGCACATCCTAGTGAGGTTTATCATAAGAAACGGTATTTGAAGAGCCCAACTTCAAGGATAGGACATTCGATTAGTCCAACTTCGAAAGTTAGTAGTCCAAATTTTCTCTTTGAGTCGTATTGGAGATTCTAGTCAAGATTTGTATTCAAGTATCGTGTTCAAGATTCATGCATTTGGGATTCAAGTATCGAGTTTAGTTATCGAGATCTATTCTACATCTTATAGTACATTTGTAGCATCGAGACTGTACATACCCCTCATGTCTTAGACATGTTACACTTTCATTCGAGATACATATCGATTTATGAGCATTCGTAGTTGCATTCATATATTTTGAGTACTTCATAGACTCTTCTTTATGGTATTTCTGATAATTAAACCGTACATTTTATTTGCATATATCTTGTTATAATTGTTTTGTAGGTGTTAAGGAGGGCACACAACATGCTTAAGTCCCTTATGTGCCTTTATGATACTTTCTTTTCTTGCCAGGATGAGTCAAAGACTTATATGATGTTGTAATACTTTTGTTGTATTACTTTTTGTAGCCTTGATATTGAAGCCGCAGTATGATAGTTGTATTTTGTTGTCTCGTTGTATCGTATTTTCAACATCATTGCACTCATGTTGTGGTCAAAACTCGGTTGTATAAGTGTAATGGCTTTCTTTTGTTAGAAATCAAGAAGCTTGTTGTATTTGTAAACTCTGTGTTTACTTTGTCGTTATTGCTATACATATACGTCAGTTTAGGCAATGACTTTCTATATGTCTACTACAGTATCGAGCTTTATGTTTAAGTATTGTATTCGAGCATACTTATTGTAGACTTTCGTACATTTTGTATTCATGTTTTCTACATTTATATGACGAATTGTATCCCCTGGCTGTTAGGATTTAGGGTGCGATAGGTTGGTATAAGAGCTAAACGAGTTACATAAACCTTGGTGGCTTTTGGGTAGGGTCTATAACCGAGTTGGGTTAGAGTAATAAGTCGGGTTTGCTTTCGTGTTTATGTGTATATAAATTTTCTAGGTATTATATATACAATCATAGTATAATCTTCTTTTATTTATTTTTGGCTATGATGTTAGCCATCTCAAATGTATTTCTACAATATCGACATATGCTTATGGTGGTGGTAGTGCTAGTGAGGGTGGATCGAGTATTAGTGGTAGAGGTAATAATAATAAAAGGTCGCGTGAAACCTTTTCTTCTTTGTCATCTCGAAGGAGATCTCAGTTGGGACAAGCTTCTCCTTCTAATTCTTTAGTTCGACGTTTTGAGTGTTATAGCTGGGGCCAATCTGGTCATCTATCTTAGGAGTGCCCTCATCCTGCAATATATTATTTATATGGTATCAAGGGACATATGTAGACGTTATGTCCTCAGGCCTTTTTCTGTGCTTGTGGAAATAAAGGCCATATGTAGAGTTAGTGTCCAAAAAGTTTTTCTACTCCTACTAGCTCCCGTTGACCTACACACTCTTCACCGTCAGTGGCGGCTCATAGGCTACCTTATACGGGGCCTTATACTTCTTTTCGAGGCAAACAATAGGGTGCAGGGTCATCTCAGGAAGATCACCAAGGGGGGTAGTACTCGAGGAGGGTATGAGCATGGACCGTCTTCACAAATTCTTGTATATACTATATTGCAAGCTCCTAATGTAGTCGAGCCTTCTATCATGAATGGTATTGTTCCTTTTCTTTCTATTTGGGTACATGTACTATTAGATATTAATTCCAATGGCTCCATACTAACCTTGAGAGAGTTCTATGGGAACTCAGGATAGGGAGGGCAATTCACAAGCCTTTACACGTAAAGCCTTTGGATACGGTGCCCAGGTCCTCAGTTGTGTTAGGATATGGTGCCCGAGTTATTGGTTGTGTTGGTGATTACATTTCATGTTGGTTGATGTATGATTAGCTAGCTATTATCATTGGATGTGTGTATAAGTTAGTAAGATTTATATTTAAGCTACGATTGTCGCATCGGTCATACCATATGTGTTAAAGCTTGAAATATCTTATAGCTAATGTAAGTTTAGTTAGTCAATGTTACTTAGTCTTGTGTAAACAATTACTTGGGCTATTATTATATCGTATTCACAATATTGTTGTTCCTTTACTATTGGATACATATCTGACTTGTGACTGCTTAGTTGTCTTTTGAAACTTTTTTTATTATAAAATGCCAAGCAGAAACAAGTAGGGTTGATTGTGGGAAACAAGTCTAGGTCAATGCTCACTCGAGTATGGCGATATCTAAAAGGTTTGTGCTCATTTACTTTTATTTGTGGTTTTCCATATTGATGTAGGCTGTTGGCTAATACTACAAACTTTGATGTATTTATGTTTAATGTAATGAGATGCTAAAACATGATAAGGGCTGGATGATTATTAGTATATGTTGCCATGGAGGTTTTCATGTGAACTTTTACATGTTGAATAAAGGCTACAATTATGGATTTTGACCCATGTCGTTGTGGTTTGCTGTTACTATTTGGTTTATAATTATATTTGAATTATTTATATTATGATTGGTGGCAAGTGATGTGCTTGGGTTTGGGTTGAAATTATGTGGCATTACAGATGGTACCAAAGCTCAAGGAATACGGAAACTATGGGAGCAGCAGGTTGTCGGGTCTATTGGTAGGAAGTCTTGAGTGAGCTATGTCTAAAATCTGGGTAGGCGTCTTGAAACTTAGATGTCTTTGAGCTCTTTATTTTGTCTTTATGTGTTTTGTGTGTTTGTGTTCTTTATTTGCATAACTCCATGAGTTACATCATTTTTAATACGTGCATTTTATATATGTAGAAACCAGTAACTTGTTATACTGGATGTCAATGCTTAGCTCTGTGTTAGATAGACAGGGGATGCCTTGTATACCCAATATGGATCTCTGCTAGTAGACAAGATAACGACAAGTTATTTGGATTTTTGTACTCTTTTTCTTTATTGTATAAAATGCAAACATGTGATTGATTTTAACTTACTCTCTTGATTTTAGGTATGGTATGTATAGGACACGGTAATTAAGATGGTAGTCTAAGTGGTTGCAGAAAACAAGGTAGTCGTGCTGATTGATTTGGGTGTGTATACATTAGGCAAACGGTGATTAACAATGTTTTGTTAGAAAGGTGGTGAGGAGAAAGATACATAGCTTTTGATTGGCAAATAAAGTGGTTAGTTATGAGGTTGTATTGGCGAGGGTAGAAGGTAAGTTTCGAGATGGGAGTATAAATTTAATAAGAGACAGACTTGTGCCTTTTAAATTAGTTTGAGATGAATGGAGATTGCATTATATGACTATTTGAGGGTAAACTCAATTAAAAGCTATGCGGATTAGGGAATTAGATAGTGAAGGAAATTGTAGATATGTAGAAAGTATGAGGTAGTCAGAAGAAAGCTTTAAGTATTTGGAATTGATATGTTAAGTAATCTAAGTGACTGAGAGAATGGGTTGTGTAATATGATGGATTGAACTACGATATATTATGCATGTGAAAATGGTATAAAAACTAAAGGATTGGGTATCGTGTGAGTGTTTGGAAAGGTTTTGTTGGATATTGGATAGCAGAAGTTTAGTAAGGACAAGAATTACCAAAATGTGAGGTCGAGCGATTTGATGATTGTAAAAGAATAAAGAATATGATAATGAGGAGTTATAACTTTAGTGACATATGCAATGAGACAAAGATGTTGGCATATATATGGCGTTAGTAGGCTAAAGATGGTCGATAAAGCAATGGAAGTGAAATACAGAGTACAAGTATTGTACGTACACCGAGTCGGAGATATTAGTGTTGGGAAAGTAGGAATATCTTAGAGACATTGCATAGATTAGGGATAAAACTAAATATCTTATGGAGTCTTGATATTTGCTAGTGTGTATGAATGAGAGACATAGGGTGGTAGTATGGAGGATGGATTGAGATAAAGTAGTGAATGCATATGTAAAATAAATACTTTGACGTCCCTTGAATTTTCCCATTTATTTCATTGGTTCTAATATGACTATGGTCATATTAGTCTATATTGTATTAATATAGTAGTTGGGCCATGCATTATTTTTAGGCATTTCGAGCAGTCTTACATTTAGGTTTTTCGTAGTTATACATAGTATATCGAGTTTCACGTATTGGACTATGGATTGCTTTCGAGCCCATTTCATATCTATATTTTATTTAAGATTATATGAGCTTTATGTATGCAATTATGCCCATTTTATTTAAATTTTTGTGATGCCATTTTTTTTATACACAATTAACATTGCATTGGGCATATATATTACTCTTTCGTATTGATTCGTGGAGCAGTTTCATTTTGAGATTTACAAGTTTTTAAATTCATAGCATGATATATGCATATTTATCATATATATTTTGTTCGTATCGGAGTTTGTTTGTTCAAGATTCGTGTCGGACATAGTAGGACGTTCTCAACATATCAAGTCTTATTGTACTTGTTCTTCTCATTTCTCATGCATTATTATACATGTGTAATGTTAATGTGTCATTATCTATATATATAATAAGCAAATGTGTGCTTATGTGTCATTATATATATCATTATATATTTTGATAATGGCATATAGTTTTATTTAATGAGAATTTGAGTTAAATTTTACAACTTGAGTAAGCAATTTCCAATAAATTGGTTACGGCTAAAGAAAGGTTAAACGAGTAAAACTTAACATTTTTGTTTACAAAGTATTCAAGCTTTTTGTTCCAATATTACAACCCATGGCCAAATAAAAAAAAAAAAAAGGAAAAAAGAAAAAAAAAGAAAAGAAAAAGTGTTAACTTAGAAATCGACTTATCTCCCTTGATTTCTTACATTTTGGGGTTGATCCGGTAAAATGGCTTCTAGATTCGGATTTTACACGTTCTCATGAGTCTTTTGAGGTAAGTTTCATAAACTCTTGCATTCGTTTATGATGCCTCGGATTTCGTACCTTACCTCCACGTGAAAATAAACTTTGTAATCATGTTCTTTGGCGTGTTTTTATACCTTTTGTTCTATAGGTTTGACGTCTAAAATACGTGTCTTGTAGCTCAAATTGGTGGGTGTTGTGGCAGTTTTTAGGGGTGTTGTCTGATTTTTGGGGCTTGTGGGTCGAGTTATTTTTTTTTTGCTTTCGGGAGTTCAATCTTGGTATGGTAGTCAACGTTCCAAAATATATGCTAAAAAATGTTTAATTTGTTTTTATATTAACATGTTGATATCATCTTATATATGTTGACTCTAAACTCAGCGGCTTTTAATTATATATTAACATGTTGACATCATCTTATATATGTGCTCAAAAATGTTGTTTGAGATTAATCATACTTGTACAATATGTTTTTATGATTAATTTCTCTTATATTGACTTGTTTTTAGTATAATTATCTTTCGAGCTTTTATTTCTTATACATGTTCATATAACATGACTCATTCTTGTATCGAGTATTTGGGACACGTCATTTGCACCAGGGACATTGCATTCATGATACGAAACATTGTATTTCGAGTATCGAGTTTCGAGTCGAGACATTGGGTTTGGGTTTTACATCAGGATAACGTTATCGATTTTCTAAAACTATTGGAAGCAATTAGGGTCATTCAGCCCCACCATGAAAGGTGGGAAACCGGGCCTAGGATAGCCATTGAAAGTGCTTGATTTAGGTGTGCCATAATGAAGGTGTTGGTGGCGTCAAATATTTCGGGGACGTGTCATCGCGTTTTCTAAACTTCGAATCATTGTAAGTGCTTGATTCGGGTGTGTCACAATAAAGTTGGTGGCATCAAATATTTCAGGGACATGGTATCGTATTTTCTAAACTTGGAGTAATTGTTGGTACTTGATCAGGGTGTGCCACAATGAAGGCGTTGGTGACATCAAATATTTCGGGGACATGCCATCACGATTTCTAAACTTTAAGTTGATACTAGTCCCGATACACCTTAGAGTTATCATGTCGAGTTATCATATCGAGTTGAGTTGTGATTACATCGAGTATCGAGTCAAGTCATGAACACATATATCATACATGATACGTATGTGCATTCGGGTTCGAGACATTACTTCATGAAGCATTTCTATACTCAAATTTCGAAATATTACTTTATCGAGCATTTTTTATTCGAACTTCGTGATGAAAATTCATAATAAATTTGCTATATTTCAGGTTTTGTAAAGTAATATTAGATGATGTCATATGCGTGTTTCATATAATGTTAGCTTTTGGCTTATGGTATGAAAACTTGATCAACCGTATACATTCCCATTGCGTTTCTTTCTATTGTACTTGTTTTATAGGTGCGGATGTGGGGGCGGACGAGCAGTAGTAGCTTATGGGAATGTATATAGTTGGCTCTACTTTTATAGTATTATCATTGTATAGTTATATTTTGGCGCACTCTGTTGTATATGAGCAAAGACGTAGGTATGATCTCGACTTGTACGCAGGGCGATAACATGCATATACCTTCTATAATAGCTTTTTTGTTTGGCATATAACCTCTGTTGTATTATATTGTTGTACTATATGGTAAACTTGGATGTTTACTTACTGCATTACATGTATGTAATTTTTTTGGGGAATGGCGCTGGTTATTCTCATTTCTTTTGTAATATAGTTTTATTTTTCAGTATTGTGTTAGCTTGTTGTAGATGTAAATAGTACCGTCCTGCAGTGGTGGATTATATACGACAAGATTCGTTTTGTTGCATTCATTTTATTTCTTTATATTTCTATTTTGTTATAATATTTATATCATATTCCATCATATAACTCACGCCTTTGATGTCTGGAATTTTGGGGCATGATAATATTATATTATATTTTTAAAAGTTCACATTTTCGAGAATGAAAACATTCGAGGCGTGACAATAATTGATTTAACACCCTTAACAAAATGATGAGAATCATATTTTGGTCGCAGAAAGATAATATAAGATATGTAATTATAAAATTATTTTTAAGATATTATATTACTAAATTTAATATTGTGGCCCGTCTACATTGCGTAATTTGAAGGTGTTGAAAAACTATTTGCCGTGGTAGCAGCACATCTATCCTCTGAGCATCACTCTCACTCTGAGCATTATTGTTTTGGGGCCCACACTCTATCTACAACTAACGGCCAGAACGACTGATAATGAATCCGTGATTCCTTTTTTTTTTTCTTTCCCCCTTTTGTATTCTTTGATGAATCCGTGAAACTTCTCTGCCGCTTCCCTATCTATATCCAATATTTCTCTATCTCCCCCTCTGTATGTATATACACTTTTGTGTATTCCTTCCTTTGCTTCTGTCTACTGTGTATATATTTGGTCATCCGAACCAATAATTTGCTTTTATCCTACATTTCACTCACCCACTCCTCGATTTTTACTATCTCCATCTCTATCATTTCAACATCCAGTGCCTTTACCAGTAATTTACTCTAAATTAGGGGTCATTAACATGCCTGTTAATAATCCAATGTCAATTTCTTTCACCAGAATAATCCTTGCCTTCTAAGACATTGTTTTTTTTTAACACTCAATAGTTTGCTTGGTGCAAATTGAGATATAAATAGGTTAAAGGTTTTTCTTTATTATTATTGCATTTCTTTTGCTTGTATCTATATACAAACTCTACAGTCTCCGAGTCTGTTGGTTTGGGTTGAGATAAAAACAGGATACGCTGGGGTTTTGATTTTTCTTTTTAAATCATTTTACGTGGTGAGTTGAATATGAAGTTTGTTAGTATTGTGAATGTGCCTTTTGCTTTAGTTATTGGTTGTTTTTTGTTATCTGCAAATTATGTCCTTGGTAAGGAATGCACCAATGTCCCCACGGAAATATCCTCACACACCTTTCGATTCAAGCTTTTGTCATCGAAAAATGACACGTGGAAAAATGAGGTGTTTTCTCTGCACAGCCATTTGACCCCAACTGACGAGTCCACATGGTCGAATCTGATCCCACGGAAGATTTTAAGGGAAGAGGATGAGTACGGGTGGATGATGATGTATAGAAATATGAAAAATACGAATGGGGGGGATAATACGGAGGATGGGTTTTTGAAGGAGTTGTCCCTTCATGATGTGAGATTGAACCCCGAGTCTAAGCACGGGGAGGCTCAGCAAACGAATTTGGAGTATTTGTTAATGTTAGATGTCGACAGTTTGGTGTGGAGCTTTAGGAAGACGGCTGGTTTGGCAACACCTGGCAAGGCATATGGTGGTTGGGAGGCCCCAGATTGCGAACTTCGCGGCCATTTTGTCGGTTAGTTTAGCCAATTAACAAAAGGTTTTGATGTTTAGATTTCATATCTTTGCTTACGGTAAATATCATTATGATCGTAGTTTTGCGTTCTGTATAATCTTATCTTACTGGATGGTAGTCTCTATTTATTCTTGTCATATAGGTTAAGTTTTTATTGCTATGCTAGTTTCCTCTGCAGTTGTTGATGTGGGGCCTTTTTATGAAATTTGGCATTACACTCTGAAAAGGGAAATTGATATACAATTGTGGTATGTATATCACGGACCTAGGTTCTTGCTGCTCATAGTGACTTCTAAGCCTCAGGATCTAGATACAATGGTCCAGATTTTTGCTACAATATTATTATTATTTTTTTAAGTCAGAAATTGCAAAAATTTGGACTATTGAATCTAGATCCTGCTGCTCAAGGGTGAGAAGCAGTATGCTGCTTCTCACCCTGAGCAGCAGGATCCCTAGGTCCTGTATATCACTTGACTGGCAGAACTTTAAGAGCTAAAGATGGTACAATTTAATACCCCTCATTTAGTCATTCATAGTGAACTAAGTGACATTTGATGGGCAATCTTTTCTTTTGCATTAAAGGACATTACATGAGTGCATCTGCACAGCTGTGGGCAAGCACTCACAATGATAGTCTCAGGGAGAAGATGTTTGCAGTTGTTTATGCTTTATCCAGCTGTCAAGATAAAATGGGTTCGGGATATCTTTCTGCTTTCCCTTCTGAGCTTTTTGACCGTTTTGAAGCGATAAAGCCTGTTTGGGCACCATATTACACCATTCACAAGGTAAATTTTGTAAATCCATATTTTAACAATTAATTCTTGTTCTTCTTTTTTCCGGAAATTAAAATTTACACTAGCCTTTCTGCTGTAACAGATAATGGCAGGGCTTCTTGATCAACACCTATATGCCAGTAACCCTCAAGCTCTAAAAATGCTGACATGGATGGTTGACTACTTCTACAATCGTGTGCAAAATGTAATAGTAAATTACAGTGTTGAAAGGCACTGGCTTTCGCTAAATGAAGAAACCGGTGGCATGAATGATGTCCTCTATAAGTTGTACACAGTAACGGTGCGTGAAATCTTGCTATTCTTTTTGGCTCTTCATCTGGTTGTTTGATGGATTAAAAGTATATCACTCCCTGCGTTCACAAATAATTGCCCATATTTCTAT
>MKEJ01014220.1:0-15023 GCA_001753735.1 Embelia ribes
TTATTTGAAGTTGAAGATGAGTTCTCAATTAAAAGCCACCAGAAGGTATCTGTGGAAATGAGCTAACAATGATGCTTAAATACGTTCAGCTAGGTCAAATGATTAACCATAATATATTTTAAGGTAATATTTAATTGAATATTAAATGCAAAAAGAGAGAATGAACTGTATTTTCAGCTAACAAGTGACAGTATTTATAATACACAATATTAAAACTATCTTAGAATTGCAAGATTGATCCTTAAATTTATCTCTTACACAAGTGTGTTAATTCCTTTCGTATGTGGTTTATACAAGTGCATACTTTTATCATAATTTATGCTTTTTCAAAGTAAACAATCAAGCTTTAAAACAGAATTTTATCAAGAGTTAGTTTATATTGTGCTCAGAGAGGAGAGCATATTGTTGAAAACACATTATTTCATATCATTTAAGAATAAAGGAAGAAGGACATAATATACACTGCCCACCTAATTAGGCTTAAATTTATAATTTGGTATGAATTCCACATATTAATATATAATGATCTCTTGTGTATGCGTGCGGGCCATCCACTTAATATGTAATCTTCCCCCAACAAGTGGTGTATGAGCCAAAGGCTGACAATCTTATACGAAACTTTCCACGCGGTAGCATTCATAGTTGTATGAAAAAAGAGCAGTCATAGATGCAAAGGTGATAAGGAGAGTGAATGTACCGTCGAAGTCATGTGGCAATTCATTTAAAGTTACCGTCTGAGTCATAATCGCAAGGATAGAAAGTGATAGAATAACCATCAGAGTCATATGGCAAGACATCAAAGTTACGAGAATGACGTAACATGGTTGGAGGGCAGAAGTTTAAAATTAATAGAGAATTCAATGTGGTCACATGCGAGTGGAGTTTTTTTGGCATGATTGATACCACATAACTTAGGAATAAAAAAAAAAAAACTACTTAACATATATCAATGAGTTTATGGCCTTATCGGATTAGTCTTTTAGATGAGTATGAGTTCTAAAATTGCTTATTGGCCTCTTGTGTGTATATGTGGAATTTGCTTTTGATGTGTAATCTCTCCAATAACCAGAAAAAATAGTGATCAGAAAAAATATTGATTGGCAAAATAATCATGTTTCCTGCATCGTTTGTAGGCTACCGTAGGGAAATAAGGCTGTAATTAGAAGGATTTATTTTAGTCAATACATAATGGAAAACCTAACTTCTTAACTACCGTGACTTGCAACCTTGATAAAAGAGGAGGTTGAAACTTTATTTAAGAATAGTCGAATAATATAAATAGAGTGGAGCATAAAATTGAACAAATTTATTATTATAATTTCTTAACATTTATTAATTATTTTCATAAATAGAGTGGAGCGTAAAGTTGAATGAGTTATTATTAATAAAATATAACTTGATGGAAATAATTATGAATTGCAAGTTGATGATGATGACTATAAAATAAAATTATTCAAATAATTTTCTCAAACACTTTAAAATTTAAGAAGATGAAAATAAATAAGAGATGAAGATGAATATAATCATAATTTTTCTATCGGGGCATAGTATATATATACGACTATAGTATATACTAGTAGTATATAATTTGATTTTTTAAATCTATTTATTTATTTAAGCTAATAGTACATAATTTGGTAGAGGAAAATTATCTCTTCGCAATGCCTAAGATGATAACATCTGAGTTATTAAAATGATTATGTTGAGAACATGAAGTCAAACGAGCTTTCATTCTTTATTCGAAGTCGAAGGTGAATAAAAATATGTAAAAATAAGCTCATGATTTTATAGTAGGGAGTAAAAAATTATAATAAAAAGTATAATAAGGACAAAAATAAAAGGTTAAAATAAAAAAAATATATGTGAATTTTTTTTATACTTTTGTAGAACAAAATAGATGAATAATACATGTTTTGTGTATTTTTTTTAATTTTTTAAAGGTGGTAAACTAAAAACAAAAAAGGGACAAAATATGAATAAAAACTTACAAAACACTATTATCAATTTAAAGTTGAGAGTACAATAATAGGGCACGATTCAAAATTTTTTTAATGTTAATAGGAAGGAAAAATAAGAAAAAAGAATAAAATGGTAAAATAAGTATAAAATTGTGTAAAATATCATTATACTTTTATAATAGAGAGTAGATATATACATACTTAGTTTACCTATATTGAATGGAAGAATTGAGGGCATGCTACTGATAGGTTCGGTGAGATGGAAAGGAGGCAGTGAATTGACTTTGCTGTTTCTATTGTTTGGAGCGATGATGAGATAAATCGGCATATGATAGATTGAGATTTTTTTTCTTTTTTAATTTAATTAATTAATCCGTGATTTAAAAAATAAATTAAAATTAAGAAAGATAAAAGAAAAATAGAAATATATAAAATACCTCGATATTTTTATAGTATAAAATAGATACAATTAATTAAGAAACTAGTCAACAAGAGAAAATCCTTTGCGACAAATATATATTATTTACTAAAAGCGGACATTTGGCAAGGGAAATCACTTTTCCTTGCCCATCCTATTAAGGTGCAACCACACATGAATTTCTTACAAAAACGATAATATAATGTACTTGTTAAATATTAGAATTTGACTAAAGTAAATGTATTCCTTGCTAGTTGTTGGTTTTGCAACCAAACTTTGTTTTCTGGCCCAAAGTTCTTGAAGTTTCCCAATAATGTATGCCGCCTAAACGCTGTGCCAATGCTCTGCCACTAGTCCTCTACTCCGCCATACCGTCGCAACTCTGCTCCGCCACCAGTTCACCGGTTTTGTAGGAATCAAATAAGGTATTCCCTAATTCATAACACATTTTTAGGTACATAAGAGTGCATTAGACCGACTTAATTACGAAATTTCACTACAATGAAAAAACTGAAAGATGCCATAGTGATACTCTAATTCAGACACAATTTCATGATTAGGTATAATTTAAAAGCATAATTATTTAACAAAAATCATTAAATACTTAAATATGATTTGGAAATTGAAGGGACTCATTCTCATCGGTTACTATGAACCAGATAAATTCAATTATTATTATATTATTGAATTTTTATATTATTATTATCCTGGATGACAAGGATGAACTATATTCTGGACTGTGGCACCCCAAGCATTGGGAACCCTTCGTTAATATTCTCTTTAAAACCCAAGAGTTGATGAAAAGTTTTATGAAATTGTGGTCGATTCAACTTAAAGTATATTATGTTACAACACATTCCAAGAGTCATGCAGCGAAAATTCTTTCAATGGAGGTTTTGAGCATGCAAAAGGAAAAAGGACTAGATGTGGTTTGTTATCATTGACGACATCCCTCATTCATATGTTTATGCTAGAATGACAGAAGATAACTATTTAGTTCTTATGTATATAAAAGTTTTGTGAGAGTATTCATGATTATTTTTACCAACATCGCACATTAAGTTTTAGAGTTGTCTATTCGTTGTACCTATTGTGTTATTTTTTATTTTCCTATATAGTCCTCTTGTACAGTTTATTACACCTTTATTGGACTCATTAGTCACAACTCAATATTATATTTCCCCTATTATTATTATTTCTCTTGACATGGTATCAGGGCATATTTCTTGAGACCTAACCTAAAAAAACTCTAAACCTAGTTATCTATTACCGTTGCATACCGCCACATCAAACAACCCACCATCGCACCACCTATCGCCACTGCCTTGGCTCGTCGGTTCATCATGGCCAACACCATAGACCAGACTGACACGGTTGTCCCTATCCAGAATGTGGTAGCCACAACTGGGGTCCCTTACTCTTCTTCTCTTAATCATAACACCAATCAATCGAGTCCTTATTATCTACAACCCGCTGAGGAACCTAATCTCTATTCTTATTTCAGTACTTTTCAATGGAGACAATTACAAACTTGGTCTAAGAGCATGAGGTGTGTTTTTAATGTCAAAAATAAATTTGGCTTCGTGTCAGGTGCAATATCACACCCGAACAATGATGAAGATTTAGGGTTGCTATGGGATCGATGCACCGATATGATTTTATCATGGCTGCTTAACTGCATCGACTCTTCTCTCACCCTCGCCTAGTTTGAATTACACTAATACTATTGTTAACTCTGGAACATAATGTGAGACAGATTTACACAAATCAATAGTATTTCTATTTATCGGGTTGAGTGTAATATTACACAGTTATAGCAAGGTACCCAAATTGTGATCCAATATTATATAATACTTACTGCCCTATGGGAGAAGTTGTCTTTATTTGATCCCATTGATGTCTGCACATGTGGCCCACGGACAAGGAAAGATTATATGCATAAGGTATTCCAATTTTTAGTCGGTCGTAATGATTCTTTCAGAATAGTCATAGTGCAATTTTGGCTACTGATCCTTTGCTTGAGTCGTCAAAAGTTCACTATAAAGTTTGTTAAGAAGAGACATACTGGGGAAAACAAGTTGGAATACTATCGGATAATACGACTTTTGCCACCGGCCACCAATAGTCCAAGAAACTGGATAGCCAACCACCATCATACGACTGCAGTGACTGGCAACACCAACCCGCCGTTGGGGGAGGCTCAGTTGGCCAGGCCCCTAATCTGATAGCCCCTACCATGGCTGGTGAGGGTGGTTTGGGGGGGGCCAAGCTCAATGGATGGTCCCCTTATACACTATAATGAGACAAGATATGAGGTTTGTGATGGAATTGGACATGTAAAATCTGCATGCTTTGTTATTAATGGGTATCCTCAGTAGTATACAGTTTGTCGCCAAACTCTTGAGGATATTGCACGTAATAGAGCAACACGTGCCACTGCTAGGACCAATACTGGTGCTTTATATGCGAGCGCCCCTACTATGGACTTTATCCCACTACTATTACTTCCGCAACACACTTTGTTGCTATAACTACTTCTATTATGACTACTTATATTTGCTGGATAGTTGACACACGTGATTCTCAACATATATTGCGTTACTCACTTACTACCACGTAGTCTAATTTTGGAGGAAAATTACCCAAGTCTGTAAATGTTGCTACTGTGATTCAGTTCCCGTTCAAGCAGTTGGCTCTTTTATTCTGTCTCCTAATTTAATTCTACATAATGTTCTTAATATGCCTTCTTTTAAATAGCTAGAGATATCAATTTGGCTATTATATTTTCTTCCGATTCTTGTGTTTTTTAGAACAAAACCACGGAAATACATATTGGAGTGACTAAGTATGGCGACGGGCATTATTATTTTCGATCTATCCCTATTGCTACAACATCACGCTTCCCCCCTTTTGAGTTATTGCATCAAATACTAGTTCATCCACTAAAATAGAAATTTTCAAATTTGTTTCTTTACCTAATAAGTTTCCTATTTGCGATGCTTGTAAACGAGGAAAATCCTCTAGACTTAGTTTTACTTCTTTACTAATTATGAGCACTTATTTTTAATCGAATATATGTTGAAATTTGGGGTTGATACAATTTTCCTTTTATTGATGGCAGTCATTATTTTTTAATAATTATTGATGAGTTTTCTCAACTTCCATGGGTTTATTTGATGCGGCATAAATAGAACACCTTATCTTATCTTAAACATTTTTTAATATGATCCACACATAACATAACACTAAAGTGCTTCATGTTCATAGTAATAGGGGTTCAGAAGCCACTTTTTCTGACACACATGAATTTTTTATTCACAAGCGGTTATTTATGAATTTACTTGCACTACTACCCCTCAACAGAATGGAGTCGTTGAACGTAAATATCGGCATCTTTTTAATATTGCTTGATGCCCACAATTTTATGCCAATCTTCCAATTTCACTTGAGCGTGAATGCCTTCTCAATGCTATTCATTTAATTAGTCGTATTCCTTCTACTATATTAAAAGGTAATACTCCTCATTTTCGTTTATTTAAAACTAAACTCATTCGTGACCATTTTTTAATTTTTGAATATTTTATGTTATGCACAAATTTTTAAAACTGGCCATGAGAAGTTTCAACCAAAATAGTAAAATGTGTTTTGTTTTGTTTTTTTATATCTGTCTACTCATGAAACTTATAGTTTATTTGATTTAGAAAAAAAAAGTTCATAATTTCCAGAGATGTAACTTTCATAAGAGTGTTTTTCGACCTCGCAATCAAAACCGAAACTACTATAGCTAACCCGTTGTCCTATATTCCTAGCCACTCTTCCGGCCCACAAACAACCCCCATCCGGCCCTACTACTTATATCCCATCTTGTCCAACTAATAACTACGGCCCAACTAATAACCCCCTACCAGCCCCAAGTATAAACCCTTTATCCGGCCCACTTATTATTTTCCCTCCAACCAGCTCAAATGTTCCTACTAGCCCTATTAATAAACCAGGCCAACCCACCAATGCCCCGACCCACCCTTCTTCACCCGATCCAGCCTCTTGTTTTGTCGGTTCCTTCCTACCGGTTCAACTAACCCTGGATCAGTTAATACATGCGATTGTTCCTCCCAGATTGGTTGAACCGCTCACTGTTCCTCTCGGCCTGGATCAGTGTGTACAACCCAATCCCGCCGCTATACCTCTTGTTATGCAGTTCGTCATAATCCCAAACCTCAGCGAACCATAACCCAACCTAAATACCTCATTGATTATGATTGCGCTGCCTCTGATGCACTATTACTATGCCTCCCACAGTACATCTTATTTTTGCTCATCTCTCTTATCATTATTTTTCTTGTTGTGATCGTGTTTTTTTTATTTTTGTTAATGAGATTTCAAATCCTACTTCTTTTTGTGATGCAGTGCAACATTCACATTGGCATGGTGCCATGAAGTTTTAACTTGATGCTCTTAAGGCCAATAAGATCTGGATTTTGGTACCTCTTCCTCCTGGAAAGAGGTCAATTGGTTGTAAGTGGGTCTACAAGATCAAGTTGACCGCTGATTGCTCTATTGAGCCTTGTAAGGCTGGACTGGTAGCTAAGAATTATACTCATGTAGAAGGATTTAATTTTTATGTTAATGCTGATATGGGATCAAACTGAAATTTTTGTCAATTCCGAATCCTTAATTTTAAGTTCTATCAATTGAAATTAAATCATATAACAGTTTTTTTTTTTTTATGTTACTGCTGATATGGGATTACTCTTAACAATCTATATCATAATGTTGCTCATTGACATGTCTTCCATATGGATAATCCTTTAATTTCAAAACAATGCAAAGTTAGAGAAAGACAAAAAGTTTGACGACAGAAAGTCCTTTTTTTAAAAAAAATAAAAATTTTCAAGTTAATTCAATCAATTTTAGAACATTGTAAATGATACTAAGCTAAAACATATATGTTGACAGCATATACAGGGAATCCAAGAGCTTTAGTTTCGCAAGTACATTAAACATCGGTTCAGAAATTGTAAAGACAAGTTTAGGTTGGCATTTGATAATTAGACACGTTCTTGCATACATGCACAACTAACAATTCACATATTCTACTAGACCGGCTGTCTTAAAATTAAACTACACCATACTAGAGAACCATATTTCTTTCTCAATAAATACAAAATGATAGAGAAAGAAAATTACCAAATAATAAACATAGCTCACAAATAAACTAAATTTTATCTATGAAAAAAAATACACGTCTAGCTGAATAAATACTTTCCAGATAAGATACGGAATTTATACATAAAAGTATATAGGTTCATCATTTGACACATTGGAGAGAGACTAATTAGATGTATGAGAGAGATTATTCATTTATAGCAATATTGTTAGTCTCTCTCTTACATATCAAATGATGAATGAATGTATGTACAAATTTCTTAGATACATATATGTATAAAATCTTTATCCTTCGAGATATACACATAAGAGGCTCGTTGTTACAGTGAGTAATTTATCAAAACCAATTTGTTTTGAAACCATTTACTAAGTTCGGCTTGCTATTATGAATTTGCCATTGTGAATGATGAATTCATTGAATCCGGAATGGCGGGATCATGTTTTACATATTGTTAAAGTATTGCACTAATATTAAAAGTAAATCTGTCAAACATGAACCCAGCGTTTCCAATAGCGAGTTCAATGAACTAGTCATTCTCAACAGCAGATTTACAATAACAAGCTTGTTTTTATAAATAGTTTAAAAAAAAAGCTGGTTTTGATAAATATATATGGAAATAGGCTGCTTTTAGTAATTTACTAGTGTTACAATCGCATTTTTTCCTGAAACTTTCCTGCTCAAGCATCCTTATTTTCATAGTTCTCTACGTACATATTGATTCTATAATATTCTACACATACATGCCCAATTATAACTTTAGTAACTTTTCACATATTATAACACCAGACCGACTGTCTTAGATTTAAGTTACGCCATATTAGAGAACTATTTTTCTTTCACAATAAGAACCAATGAAGCTAGAAAATTACAAAACCGTAAAAAAAGTTCACAAATAAACTTACTATTGCCAAGAAAATAAAATACACACATACTTGGCACCGGAGAAAATATTCCCAAACATACACATACGGCTCAAGGCCCGTAGTTCCGGTGGCTCATTTTCATGAACATGTTCTACTCGAACATTCTTATTTTTTTAAGTTCTAATATTTTACACAATGAAACAAATTGAGTAACAATATTAAGGCGGATAATTAATTGCCCGTATCGTCGCCACTGGCAGGGGTGCCACCATTGCCGTTGTAGTTGTTAAAGTCTTGCCTAGGAATCTGATGGTGGTTGTTTACGGTACTGCTTCCTCCTGATGATGACGTGGACCCGAGATTCCCATTGATCTCTTTCTCACTCGTGATCTCAACCATCGATTGTTTCCTACTAGTTGCTGAGCAAGAGCTCACCATCATCAAGAATATTAGAGCAACTGCAAGGAACTTCATCCTTCTTTACCTTACACTACAATTTCAAAAGACTTGAGTGTTGAAAGCACAAAAACAATTTGAGACAATGAAGGAAGCTTAAGCGACAATTATGGCATATCCATGATTTTCGAGTAGGGGGTCCAAATACAATTTTTGTAAATTAACCTTAAAGATTAAAATTTAGGGTGGAGGAGATGGGCTGCATGGCTTATACTCATTGCTATATATCTTAACTTTATTCACATAACCTATATAAATTTAGGAGGTCATGATCTTATTGAGAAACAAGCGTAATTTGCAGTAGCGGAGCCAGAAATCTCAGTTTAAAGAGGAGAGAGAGGGAGGATAGCCCATACGTTCTATACAGGGTTGCTAAAAAATTTCTCCAAGGGGCGCATAGTGAAGATCATTGAAACTTTTCGAATTTCACATGCAAATTCTGTAAAAATTCCGAGGTCAGATGGAGTTGTGTCCACCCCAAGGTTTTAAATAATAGTGGTAGTTACTGTAACAGTAACGGTGATTATGTAACGGTTTTAGACCATAACGGTCGTAACGTAACGATATCGAAATTAGGAATCACGAATTATTTCCATCTTTACGAATTTTTTTTTTAGCGTAACAGTAATGGTAAGGCATAAACCGTTAGGTAATGATGTTACGTGATGGTAACGAACGGTATTTAAAATCTTGGGCCACCCCCTACCCCCTCCTGACTCCGCCACTGGAAATTTTCCGCAATAGCGTCACAATAGGTTCATCGTATAAACATTAAAAAAATTGAAATGAATATAAGAGTTTTGCCACTCTCTGCGAATAGGCTACCAATAAAACATCGTTTCTACGTATAGATTAACACAATTGCGCAAAATGATGAATCAACATAAAGATCTTAAGTTTCGAACAAAATGATCTGCACGCCTAACCACAAACTCCGAGTAACGCATGAGATCTGTTAGCAATGTTATGGAGAAATCTTTTGCAAGGATCTTAACTTCTTATAAACATGAGTCACCTTGAGTTCGGGAAAAAATAAAAAGAGAGAGAATGTTAGTCTTCTATTACAAGATACTATATATATTAACTTACCAAAATGGGAGATGGAGCTAAGAGAAAGAGTATGTGAGGGGATAATGAGAGTCTTAAGTTTGTTGTGTGTATATATATACGGATATATGAGTTAGGGTTTATGCAAATTGAATTTTCTAATTCAGAAATTGATTATGGAGTCTCCACCAAATGAGGCAAGATATGGTGGGATGGCCATTATTAGTGATTCCACCTTGTGGGTGGATTTTGATTACCCAAAAGTAATTTTAATTAGTTAAGTGGAATAACTGTAACTTTGTCACCTAACTAGGGGCATTATCTATAAGGTGCATCAATTTGTATTGAAAGATTTGCTGTACAAGGGATTTGTAGAAATGCAATTATTTTTATCAACAAGATACAAGTGGTAAAATGAAATTGTAAAAAAAAAAATATTGCTAGTTAAAGTGATTTAGTTTTTGTTAGCCAACATGTATCTTTTAATTCTAAAAAAGGAAAGGGTCAGAAGGAGAGACCGACATAAAGACTTTTCGGGCATCACATGAGTTATATCATAATGTGAAATTTCCAAATTGAGTCAAAGCTACCAATCTTTGGAATAGCAACGTGTCAGCGCGCCAACACACCATACTGGAATGCAAAGTAATCAAGATAATCTCAAATCACAATACCCCATATATATATATATTTTTTCTGATTACAATCTTTGTTACTTAAATAGAGTTGAACCGTTAACCTATTATTCAAGGGGAGTTTCACAAATTTGAGTTTGCTCTCTCTTTGATAACATTCTACGTCTGAAGAAAATTTATTTTTTCCCATTGAGAAGAAATAAAAGAGAAAAAAAGGGCCATCTTACAAAACTAGTTTGAAATATATAGAATAATTAAGTAATTTTTTACCAAATTTTCAGCCCACCAAATTAAAATTTACCACTACTAAAGGTTGCACTCTCCAGGTGGGGAAACAGTGAATTCATCTCCATCCATTGTCCAGTAAATATTATTTGTGGTAATAATTTAATGCATCCTTTTCTAATAAACATTAATAAAGAAATGCATGTTGCAGCATAATAATTGAAGCAATATTATTTTATGAATGTTTATTAAAGTGGGATCTCAAAGCATTAGCCCGAAATAGTAAGAGCACTAATTAAACAATATAGATTGAATTGGGAATGAGACAAGAATATGGTTACACATTAATCACTCAAATTCTATAGGGCCACAAGAGTACAGGATATGCTTTACCATTAAAATAAAATATTTTTGGATATTATATTAACGTAACAATAGAAAGAATATCTTTAACTAGTTAATAAGGAAATCTTTTATATAATTTCTAGAATATTATATTGATAACATAACAATAGGAACAATATCTTCAATTAGTTAATTAGGAAATCTTTGATATAATTTCTAGAATATTCTATTGATAACATATGATATCTTGGTATACTTATATAAAGGACGTATTCTTCATGAATAAAGGTGAGATACAGAATCATTTTTCTTCACTCTAATTCACAAGTTTAATATTTCTAATTGTAAATGAAAAGAAAAAACATATAGGTATTATCGTGGTTTTGTGGTTAGTTTTACTATCGATTCATTTTATTGTTGTTTTAAGTAAATAATTCAACTTGTTTCTGTCTGAAAAAAAAAATTGGATGCATCCAATTTAAAATTTTAACTTATTTAGACCAAAATAACAAATAAGCTCAGTTTAAGCTGAGCAGTCAATCATTTTCCAATTTTTAAGGGAAAAAATTGAGAAACTGAAGTTTATAAGCTGCAATCAAACAAATATATAGATATGCTGAAGTTTATAAGCTGCAACCAAATAAATAAATAAATAAATATACATATATACAGGCCCAAAATGCGGAGCGGGAGCAGGTATGAGAGTAGGAACGCAAGAGCGTCAAATTCTAAAAGCTCCCAATTCGAAAGCGTCTTGGGAGCGCTTCTTTTTTTAATAGTTTTAATATTTTTTATATTTGTAAAATAATTATAAATAATATTTCAAAGTTTAATGCACATTTAGCAAATTGGAAAAGAATTTGTGGGATTATGAAAAAATATATATTTAAAAAACAAGCAAGATGCTATTTTGCTCCACACTTAGCACGAGTGAGATTTGTAAACTTGGAGGTTTTATTCCCACATCGACTGGGATTGAAAGCACTGAGTAAGATTTGTAAACTTGAAACCAGTTTCGTATACCTAGTATTTATTGGACCTATAATGGTATTAGTTATAATTATACTTAGCAAGGATTATCTATACCCCATTTGGGTTATAAAAGTCCAATTCGGCCTTAAATAAGCTCGCTCGTGAGTCCAATAAATATGGAGCGCAAATTTGTACCAAATTTGTGTATAATTCGTGGGTTCGCGAATTTAGGTCATGAGCGCCACCCTAAGGGCGCAAATCTGATGCCCTAGGCCATGACCCAATGGTACCAACAAAAAATAATACATGATTAGTTACCGATATATGTAATTCATTTATAATTTTTAATCCTAAATCTATGCACTCCCTTGGAAAAAGAAAAAAGGGACTTTGAACAAATAATAAATAGCTGATAAGTCTTACATAATAAGTCTTATAAAATCATATTAAATTCTTATAAAATGAATAAAATAAAATATAACAAAATATTCTTGTACAAAAATAAATTCAACAATATAAAATCTAATATATTATAACATGTGTTAATATATTGAGAAATATTATTTAATAATCTCCCGCAAAATGGACATGTAGTGAAGCATAATATCCATCTTGAATATAAAAACTTGTAACTCCACAATCTAGAACTTTAAATCTTTAATCAAGTTAACTTTCGGACGAAAATAAAAGCAAAGGGTGAAGACTTAAAAAAATAATAGTAAAGGGTGAAGAAAGCATAAAAGCTGATAATAACATGACTTAAAGTTATCACACCTACAGTAGACTGAGGTGAAAAAACTTGTAACTATAATAAGTTGAGGACCGATAATAACACTATCAATAATAAATCATACCTACAACAGATTACTGTGGGTAAAATATAATTTTTAGTATTATGGATTAAAGATTAGTTACGGTGGAGAATTGAGAAACAATGAGAATATAAGATGGATTTAGACTTTTATTATTTTTTATTTTAAAGAAGTTAAAGAGAAACCAGATAGAGTAGGTCAGGCTCTAATTATTTTTTATTTTGCGAAACTTAAAGAGAAAAACATATAGGGGGTCACTGGTTGCAACCAATCCAAGTGCCATTTTTTGCCAGCAGCGGCCGCTAGGCGAAATAATTGTTTTATAAAAGTAACTAATTAATGTGGTTACTTGATAAGAATTTTGTTATGGAGTATAATATGTCTATCTTCGTCCCAAAATAATGTTTCCGTGATTAAAACAATAATCACTAGTATCATCAATTATTTACCATGTCACCCATGGGATCGACTGCGTTGAGATATACTTTGTCATGATTTACAAATTTTCAACAAACTTTTTATTTGGCAAGTGTTAAACAAGAAAGCTCTACATATTCTATGCTTCTTTCCCGGGCATATTCTAGCCTTTATATATACTTTACCAACATTAATGGGGCATTGTTTGGTGACATAAGATATCTGTGCTAGCTATATGTGTGCAAATAAATACACACATGAAAAACCAAAACCAAAACTCTAAATAACAATTGAAATCTAATCACCATTTATTTTGATTGTATTTTATAAGTAAACAATACTGTTGGTCCTTAATCAATTGACAAGAGTACACTACAAAAAAAACCCGGATCAACAACGGAAAATTTGCAACGGAATTGCAACGGAACTTGGGTGGGAATTATAATTTGCAACGGATTTAGAGACAAAAATAAATCGTTGGTAATACTGTATTAACATCCATTGCAGAAACCGTTTCAGATTTAAAAATAATTAAAAAATAATAATCTCCGTTACAGATTATGTATCAAAGTGTTCTCCATGGCAAATAACAGTTAGTATTACGATTGCATCTTTTTCCATTGCTGCCTTTGTAGCAAATGGCCGCGGCTACTTCCGTTGCAAAATAATAAAAAAATAATAAAATATTTTTCAATTCATATATTGAAAGTGAAATAAAGAAACATCTTATAAAATTATTCATATATTAAAAATAATCTATTTGTTGCCACGCGCGTGCTATATCTGTAAATTACACTTCTGTATATGCGAATGAAGGTCTAACAGATTAAAATAACAAAAGAAATTCATTTATTCATGCGTTGATGACGTACAATGAGTATGTGAAATTAAGAGAGTATATGTTGCAATATTTGTGTTGAACTAAAACGGCAAACCAAGAAGGGGTGCATTAGTTTTCTATAAAAATTTACTGAGTAAAAATGTTTTCCCTTTTTTAAAAACGTGTTGTGATAAGTATGATGAATGATCAAGTGTTAATAATAATGAAAAATACAAAAAAATAAAGTTCGAGTAAGAAATACGACACCGCAATATATAGTGGTCCAATAATAACTTTGCCGACGGTGTATGGAAGCCCTTAACTCCACTTTTTCAAAATTATTCTATTTGAGTTCCCTTTAGTTCCAAATGTAAATTCTTACATACTAAAGAACCAATTAGTCTTCTCGGGTCCTAATCGTGATCAAAACCAAGTAGTTTGAAAGGTACTATTTGCAACCTTAACCCTGACTTACTCAAGTTCCTAATTTGAGTTTGTACTCACGACTTGAGCACAATCCCTTCCAAACTACCAGAACTCACTCAAGAAATGAAAATTGGAAGTTTATAAACCAATTTCGACAGTACAATAAAGTTTACACAATTCAAAACTCACTAAATAACCCTTTATAATCTGAAAATAAGATATTCACAAGTGTAAGATTAAGTACAGAGGAAACAATGAGGAGATTGAGCTTTTGGCTTTCTACTTTTTAGTTTCTTGAACTTGTGTGTAACATCCTAGAAATTTCCATTACATTTTGTTCATTATATCCATATATATATATTATATTTTAATACTATGACATGTATCCTCATGCATTTGTAATTCTTTTGGAGACGTATAAATTTTGGAGGCGTATTGTGTATGCATCTTGTTTATTGAGTC
>MKEJ01014222.1:0-17142 GCA_001753735.1 Embelia ribes
CCCCCCCCCCCACAAAAAAAAAAAAAGTTTTCAGTAAGAAATTTGTATAATGTTGATGGAGATTGTCTCACAGAGTATATTATGTTTAAGAAAAAATATGATAAACTAATACTAGACCAACGTTCATTTTTATTTTTTAGCAAGTATAAAGAAATTACAAAAAGAAACTCAAGGGCCAATTCGATGTGTCGCCAAACCGAGCCCTCCAAAGCTAGCCTCGGTCTAATCAAGTGTAGATCCTCCAACTACGCTGCCTCTATTTTCCGAACAATATATTTTGGCTAACCTAACTACTAACTAGCTAAATTTTAGAACCATGAACTTATAATAACATTACAGTGATGATTTATTAAAACAAAGTAAAAATGTGTTACACAAGACACTTTTTAATAACTTTTGTTATAAAACTTGTTCATCATGGCCAGCTCATCGAAATAAGTTCTATTGTTTTCTCAGTACTCCGTAAGGAAGAACACAGTGCAGATAGAGGTGCACTTACACGTACACAAGTGTATATATATATATATATATATATTTGGCCCATAATGTGTCATGCAACTACTATTGGCACATTCGTTTGTTACCCGGCGAACTGTAGTTTTGCATGACTTGAGAAAAAAGAATCTCAGAATATAGTAAAGATTTATTTCTTATTAGTTAACATTTTTATAGCATTATTATATTATTATTGCAAATGCAGGTTCCAGATTTTAACATCTTGAGATAGAGCGGCCGATAAAGACCATACAAAGAGAAAAATATTTGATTCTCAAAAGCAAGGGCTTGTTTAGCTCTCATCTTTCAAGCTTAAAATTTTTAAATCTCGGAAATTTTTGCTTTTCTATTGTAAAGATAATATTATTTGACTGCACAACTTTTAATATAAACTAATTTATTATTTTGGTCTACACAAATAAAAAATTTAAACTAGATGCAACCACCGAGAATTATAATATTACCCATCAGAAGACATAGGTCAGTAAAGTTTACACAAACTTTTATGTAAATGTAATTTGTACTATACGCACAACTGGGTAGGGATAAGATAACAAAAGCATACGAAGAATTTTCATGATGCTAGCCTTGCAAAATTTAGGAACTGCAAAAGAGCAAATGAAAAAGAAAAGAATAACAAATGCAGCACAACCCCTACACTGATTTTAAATTAATTTTTTTTTGAAAGAAAAAAAAAAAAACAGAGCAATCCACATTTTATGGATGCTGTTAGCTACTATTCTTTCTGCATCAACAATCAGCTCCCTTAGCTTCTTTCCTCTTCTGGGAACTAAAAAAAATTGATTCATAAAACATAATCAAAATGCAGCAGCAATACTAACTTTGATATCATTTAGTTGCAACTTTTAAGCAAACAAGGCAGCTTATTTCTATCTAAGATAAAAGTTGGATGCAAACTTCCAGTTTATTTAAGCCAAAAATGTAAATAAGCTCAACAAGCAAATATTATTCATCATTTAATAAAAAAAAATGTGATAAGCTAGAGCTTACAAGCTGTAACAAAAAAAATCCATAGTAAAAAAATAATCCGCGAATGTAAGTTTATAGTAAAACCTATCCATCTGTGACGAGACGCCCATATTTTTACTCAACCAGTGAACATCTCCTGTGTGCGCTGGGAGCAAAGATCCAGCTATGTGGAGTACCTCTTCATCAAAACCAGAAGGATAGTACAATATTCAATTTTTAGCTTAGAATAGGATTATATAATTATGTATACAAATGCATGCAACAGGATTTACAAGAAAAAGAAATGGGAATGCTGATCTTCCATCACCATTTACAAAATTCTTTTTAGTAAGATGGTACTAATACTACTACACTGTACACATGGAGTAGTAAAGTATATATATGGACAACCCAATGCACATGCATTGTGGGGTCTGGGAGGGTTTGATTTATGCAATATATCCATATTTTCAAAGAGGTTATTTCAAACGGGACAAATCCGTGACTTACAAGTCACAATGGAGGTATACATTGTCCTAACTTATATAAATTCAAGTTAATACTTTAAATACCACCAATATCAATTTTAGGAGAGACTGAATATAAAGCCTGAATAACCAATGCATATACCGATCCTAACACAAACTCTTAAGTGAACTAAAACATGGAATCCGAGATATTCATACATGCGCATGAATATATGGTAACAAGATGGGGCATGAAAAAATGTGGATGAGTAAGAAACATAGGGACTCACTGATTGGATTTTCGGACAATATCCAAAGAAATGGTTTCCATAGAAATTTCTAGTTCCAAACGCAACACGAAAGGAAATGCTTGAAAGGGTATATAAAACTCACATGGCCTAAGAGATCATATTCCTCATTGCAAATGAAACTCATAACTTTTATGCCACTGATGATCTCTAGTAATAAAACTCCAAAGCTAAAGACATCGGATTTCTCTGAAAACATCCCGCCCGCAGCATATTCGGGAGAAAGATAGCCACTGCGTTAGATAGAAATTAATTTCCCGTCATATTCATATAACATGCTATTATCAAGTGTTAAAAAAGCATATATGGAAAATGCAAATAACTCTTTATCAAGCTTTCATAATGCGAGATCTCTTGTGAAAGCAAAAGCAAAAAATTTTGTTACTTTTCTTACCCTGTGAAGCTATTCAATTTCAAGCTAAAAAATTAATGCAAGGAAATACTGATTAACCCGAACTCATTTAGAATTGAACAAATAGCTAATTACATTAGATCTAGATAATTATTATAACCAGCAATGGCAACTTTTTGTAGGTTTCTATAGTAGGGATGTCATTTGATTGATCGTCTAAAACTGGTTTCCAAACAAGTTCACAAGATATACTTACTATGTTCCGACTACCCTGTGAGTATTTGTAAGCTCTTGTGTGATCTGGAAAGCTCTAGCCGTACCAAAGTCTGATATTTTCGGGTTCATTTCACTGTCGAGAAGAATGTTACTGGCCTTCAAATCTCTATGAATTATCCTCAAACATGAATCTCGATGGAGATAAAGAAGCCCTCTCGCAATACCCTCGATAATGTTTAAGCGCTTTCTCCAATCAAGCTGCAACCTTTTACTCGTATCTGACACATTTTAAAACAGACATTTAACGGTGTTAGCCCATTGCAACACAGATATGAATATATAAATTTAGGACTTGTTTGGTTGCAACTTATAAGCACTATCTTATTAGTTGGACAACATTTGGTCGTTCAACTCTTAAACTGAGCTTATTTATTGTTTTGTCTTAAATAAGCTGGAATTTTGTATACAGTATTTTTTTTTGGACAGAAATAAGTTGGCTTATTTGTTTAAAAGCTGCAACCAAACGAACCCAAAATGTGAACATTTTACTAGCTAGTTTGAGTACTTAGTAAGTAGGACCTGTAGAACCAGAAAGCCTCTTTCTTGTGCTGGATGAACCTCGGCTGGGACGCGGGTCTCGGCGCCGAGACGCTGCTGCATTTGGGGGCCAGGGTTAGGGTTAGGGTTTTGGTTCTGGTTCTAGGGTGTTGGAGTGGGGCAAATTTGGGGAAATGGTGTGGGGATATTGCTGCTGTTGTTGTTCTCAGCATTGAAGAAGCCATTGGCACCGATTATGCTACAGATTTTGCTGGTTAATTAATTGACCATACGAAGCAATTGGATTGAATTCAGGACACAGCGAGAGAGAGAGAGAGAGAGAGAGAGAGAGAGATGAGCAGGAACTCACTCGTACCACAGTTTGCTGAGAATGAGGCTGTGGTTGGCTACAAAGCTAAACAGACACGACGACACATAGGCTCCATTAATAACGGGACACGTGTCAGTTGCCGATTTGCACACAGTTCTGGCTGAATGGATTAAATAATTTTTTTTTAGATATTTATTTTGAAATTTATATATTTAATTTTAATCGATAATTTAAAAATTAACGGTTCAAACTTACTTAAGTAGAGTCTTCTCAGCATAGTTGAGAGAACAAAACAAAAACTAGGGTTCAATAAAAAATTCTGATTCAATACAAGATTCATTTTATAAGAAATTGAACAAGAATTTCTTTTGTAATGAGTTACCTTTTTAGGGATAAATTATTATAAATTGAAAAAAAAAATATTATAAATATTTTAGATAAAAAAAATGCTAGAAGTAATCTATCCTAAGTAATTTGTCTGGAAATTATTATATTTTAATAAAAAAAATTCTTGTACTGGGAGGAGTTCCCTCTCAATCAACCAAAAATTAAACTAATAATATTTTTAACTTGTGCCTTGGATTTTTAATTAACGGTCTAAATTTTTATTGCAACCGTTGGAATTCCTTACATATTCTACGTAATGCATTTATAACTTAGAGTTTAATTTCTATTTATCCTTGGTGTATATATTCGATATATCATCGAATTTGGATGAAATACACATATCTACTTTTACATTCAGGGATAACCACAAATGTACATGTGTCATTCATTCAAACCTTTTGATGCATGAAAATTCATACACCATTACTATATTAAAATTAAATTTTTATAACTTTTGATTGGTTAAATTAATTATTTGATTTCATTTTGTTTCAAATAATTCCCTTTGCAGATAGAAGAAAAATATAAAAGGGCCAATCCAGACTATAAAAACTTATGGTCCAACTAGATAAAGCCTTGCCATTGAGGGTAAATTATTAAAAACACACGTATTTTACTATGTAGAAAATAAAGATTTTAGTGATAGAAAAAGTAAAGTCTAGTCCTATGATTGGTTTCACCGTTTTGGTCATTTTTAACACTGGAATTTATTACATACCAAAAAGAAGCAGTGGAATAGCATAAAAGACGCACAATAATATCTACAAAAATATATGCTTCAACCTTAAGCCAAACTATATATATAAAACAAAAGGCAATAAAATAGGTGGGCACATAACATATCGGCACATTGTCTCAATGGTCCACCTGCACGTGATGGACGAGGGGGACTCCGAAACAAAAATAATTCCATCCCTCGCAATATCTTTTCCACCGCTAGCTCGGTTGTAAAATAGATACGACGGTTTTGCTATAAAACAATTTTAAATCCCAACCATCGTACCAATAGCCTTTTGGATTGGAGCTTCTGTCTTTTTCTCGTAATCTTCTACTTTTAGCGAGGTAACTTCAACAAATAGCTGCATCACGTTCGCAAAAAGATCGAATACAATGCAAAACACTTGCGGTTTTTTTTTGGTACAAGAAACTTATGTTTACTATGTGGCTAAATAACATAAAATAATTAGTATTACAGTTGTCTCTCAACTCCAAGATACCTTAGAAAGTATCAATACTAAGCATAATGAATCTCTTCATGGCGGAATTTTCTTAGCTTCCAATTTGTTTGGTAGCATACTTGGGATTCTCAGCCATGATTGGCCGTTTTACGATCCAATAGGCAATGATATACATACAGAAAATTGTATACAGATTATCATTAACCAGACTATAATAATGTCCAATGCACCTATATATATAACTCACAGCAGCCTTTAAACCAGATCATTAACAACAAAACCCAAAAAATGGAGTTGCCATCAAACCTCAACATCACTGAGGCCAGCCCAGATTGGTTGAACAAGGGCGACAACGCGTGGCAACTAACCGCAGCCACCCTCGTGGGCCTACAGAGTGTACCGGGCCTCGTGATATTATACGGAAGCATCGTAAAGAAGAAATGGGCAGTGAACTCGGCCTTCATGGCCCTCTATGCTTTTGCAGCCGTACTTATCTGCTGGGTGACGTGGGGATATCGTCTATCGTTTGGCGACAAGTTTATCAATTTCCTCGGTATGCCAGACGTGGCCTTGGACCAGAAGTTTTTGTTAAAACCGGCGTTCCTTGGGTCGTTCCCGAACGCGACCATGATATTTTTCCAGTTTGTGTTTGCTGCGATTACCCTGATTCTAATCGCAGGGGCTTTGCTCGGGAGGATGAACTTTTACGCGTGGATGTTGTTTGTACCATTATGGCTCACATTTTCTTACACCGTGGGAGCATATAGCATATGGTGCCCTGATGGTTGGTTGGCGAAGTTGGGAGCTATTGATTACTCGGGCGGATTTGTGATCCATCTCTCTTCGGGTGTTGCCGGTTTTACTGCTGCTTACTGGGTATGTACCATTGTTCTGCTTTCATTTCTGGATTAAAACAGTTACGGTTAATAAAACATATATCTACCACGAAGAGAAATCAGATGTTAACCGCTATATTATGTTTGCCTGCAACTTTGTGAACTAACAAAATGGCCAATCAAGCTCAAAGCTTCTAGCTTTCTTAGGGTAAAAAGGCAAAAAGTCTTTGCTTAAAAGCTAAGAGCCAAATGAACAACAGTTTTTGAAGCTAAAAAGAACAAAAGTTGAGCTTAAAAGTTGCAAACAACCAAACTTTTAAACAAAAATGTACACCACAAGGTAGTCAATGGTAACTAAGATTGTACTTAAGCTCAAGAGTTGGATACTTTTTCATAATAACTATTCCAATACAAAGTATAAACCATATCATTGTAACAGATTTTTGCCGCACTTTAAAGCTAATAAAAATCATCTCACTTTGTATTCATAATCATATTGATTCAAGTTTCTTTAGTCAAAAGACGTAATGAACTACTTTTTTTTTAATCTAATTAACTTATTTGAACAAAAAAATTAAAACGGTGAAGGTGGGACCAAGAACTACCAACGACCGGGAGAGGTTCCCCCCAAACAACATCCTCTTGATGCTTGCGGGAGCAGGTCTACTATGGATGGGCTGGACAGGATTCAACGGTGGGGATCCTTATGTGGTTAGCATAGATGCATCTCTAGCCGTTCTTAACACCCACGTGTGTGCAGCCACGAGCTTGCTGACGTGGTTGTTCCTTGACATTCTCTTCTTTGAGAAGCCCTCCGTAATTGGAGCCACACAGGGCATGATCACCGGCTTAGTTTGCATCACTCCTGCTGCAGGTACAGACTTCAAGTTTATGATCTTAATAATCCCAAACCTCAGAGTTTCACTCAAGGTGGCTGATGTCTAATTTCCTTAAAAGTTGTAAGCTTAAAGATCTATGTGCACGTTACACATATAACTACACAAGTCATGATATATGGATATGTATGATAAATGCAGATACAGTCATCTTCTATCCTCTCGAGGTCATCTTTTTTATGACCCTTATCTCAAACTTAAAATGTTCAACCTTGATTCATAGTAATTTTTCAACCTTAATCATGTCTACTTGATAGCTTTTGTGTCAACAAACTTTAGATTTATTTTCATGTCAATACCTAAGAAATAACAAAAGTTGAACCTACACGGTATCACTAGTCACTACAACATATACAATCCGAATTCAACTTTAGATATAGAACTTAAGATAACTTAGTTCTAAGTTCGAATGATGGCTGAATTTGCAGAAACCTAATGGTGAATTATCCCAATCATATATCAGCAATGCATATCTAATAGCAACTAATTATCAATTTGAGTTTTCAGGAGTGGTACAAGGATGGGCAGCTATAATAATGGGGGTTTTATCAGGGAGCATCCCGTGGTACTCCATGATGGTCCTCCACAAGAAGATCTCATTCCTCAAGCAAGTCGACGACACCATGGCAGTGTTCCACACTCATGCCGTGGCAGGAACCCTTGGCGGCATCCTCACCGGCCTCTTCGCCTCGCCTAAGCTCTGCCGCCTCTTCTACCTTGTCGACGACTGGCAGCACTACATCGGCCTCCTCTACGGCTTCCAGAGCGGCCGCGTCACCGCAGGGTTCAAGCAGATAGGGGTCCAGCTGGTTGGAATTGTCTTCGTGGTGAGCTGGAATGTGGTGATGACGAGCATCATCTGTCTGGTGGTGAGGATTTTCGTACCCCTGAGGTTGTCTGAGGAGGAGCTCCTGCTCGGGGACGATGCGGTGCACGGGGAAGAGGCGTATGCATTGTGGGGAGACGGTGAGAAGCTTGAGAATTCAAAGATTAATTCGGCTTTTGGGCATGAGGAGATGCAAACCAGAGTTAAATCTGATGTTTAAATGACGAGGCAGCCATTTTTCTGTTGTCTTTTCGATATCGGAAGTGTTCACAACTTTGTGTTTGACCACAAAACTAATGTACTTTTCATTTTTGAGTCGGAATAATCGTTTGAGTTGTACTTTTATCATGTGTTATATGATCTTCGTATTTTCAGCTTTTTGAAAAAGGGAAAATCGTTTATGGGTTGTTGTACCTTGTGAATGAGTTAATAAGAAACGCAATGAAATCGAAAGCTAAGACACATGTTCACTCAAGTAGTTGTTGTCTAATTTGATCAGAATCAAATATCGTAATTATAAACTTTCAATTACATGTTACATATATGAATCATGAACCTCATGACAAGTATGATCATCCAAATAAAGTTACAACCAATATTTTTCGGCGATTATACCAAAGGGAACGCTCCCACCAGTGTATCCAAATACTATTCAATCCTCTAAAGGTTTGCTCCAATGCTCCCTTCAACTAGGGGATTACTGTTCCTACTCGGTTCTATTTTTAAGATTAGGGGTTCTTCTGTAGGCTTTCAACATGCAAGCCTCTACTTTAGCCTCTACTTTAACCTCTACTTTAACCTCTATTTTAGCCTCTATTTCAGAGTTTGAGGCGTAGGAATTAGATTGTAGGAGTTGAAAATTCTTATGAGGTGAAAATAGTTTGAATATCTAGCAGAAATTTAATGGTGAACAACCCAATATATCAGCTGTGCTTACATTACGAACAAAATTTAACATCAATTTCTATTAACAAACAAGTATCCAAACCATAATTGATTCTAAATTAAATCAATTAACAGTAAATTCATCCAACTCATATATATATATATATAAATGAATACATATGCAATGATTTACCTTTTATACTCGAAGGAGGTAGTAGACGACCACCGCCGTGGCCTCTTCTATCATTAACGCCGTCGCCGGAACCCTAGGAGCCGTCGTCCTCCGCCTCGCCGGGATCTCTCTCGCCTCTTTCTACTTTTATTGGGCGGTGTGGGCGATTCGTATCGGGCGGTTCACTAAAAAAATGGAACCGACTGTTAACCGGTTCTATTTTTTTAAATCGGAATAGACCTTTAAGATTGGTTCAGTTTGGTTCTTGATTGGTCTGGTCTGGCTTGGTTGACCAGTCTGGTTTTGATTCTAACTTTATTTTAATATAATTAATTTTTTAATTAATTATATATTCAATATATTTCAAAAGATGTGTATAAAAGATAATATTAAATATTTGACATACAGCATGAAGTAAAACATACCTCCCTTATGAATAATTCTAACATGTTTGTGGATACATATAAGTTTAACTAGTAATTAATTTAAAATTATAATATTATGATCTGTTCAGTTTTGGATGAAATCGATTCATGGTTCAATTCCGATTTCAAATTGTATAGAATTAGAACCGAACCGATAACAACGATTCTTTCAAATTTAGAATCGAACCCGAGGCCAAATAAAACTAGAATCGATCCCATGTATTCGGTTCGGCAATGTATCATTTTTTCTCAAAACTTAAAACCATCAGCAATTGAAAATATAGACACCAAATATATGTTTTTAAAATTATAAATTGGGGACCGTTTCCCTATTTAACCCCTTCATATGTTTTTCTTTTTTTATAAGAGAGAAATTTACGCTCCAAAACAGGTAAATTACATATATATATATATAACTTTTGATCTCTCGCATTTTGCAATGATCATCGCATAGATATACACTAATGTATCTTGAAAATACTTTTGTCTGGAATCGGTGTGTTGAGTAGTGTCTAAAATTATTTATTTTGGTGTTTTTTGGTTGCATTTTGTTTTAGATTATCACCCGTTCTGCAACTATAGTTTCGATATTTCAATTCCAATTCGTTGTGGATTTCAAAGCTTAGTTAGATTTTAAAGTTTTCTAGTGAAAATTGCATAATCTTATGTTCTTGACCAAGGCTCTGTTTGTTTGAGTGTAAAATAATTTTTCTAAAAGAAATTTCAAGGAAAAATTTGTTTTTCTTTATTTTTTGTGTGTTTGGTTATATGTTAATTTTTTTCTAAAAAATTATCTAATAAAAACACTCAAATCGAAATTTTTTTATTTCAAGTAAAACACGTAAGAAAGTAATTATATACACGTCAGTGCCAACTGATCATGCTATTCTATTTTAGTAATAGTCATTTTGAATATAACAATTCAAGTGGAAAAAATATTTGATTTATTTTGTATTATTTTAAATTAAATTGACTTCCAAGATGTAGTTACTCTATATTCGATATTATTTTGTTGAATATCATATATTAAAAGATAAGTTACTTAACAAGACTATAAGTTATACTATTTTTTTTACTTGGTTTTTATTTATTCTGACATATCTAAAGTTAAAAACAAATAAATTTAACTTATTATTTATTTATCTTTTTATTATTTTTTAAAAATTAGTTGACTTAATAAATAATTTTCATTTATAAGTGAGATTATTTATAAATAAGTCACCTTCTAAGAAGGAATTAAGTTTCAGAAAAGTTACCAAAAATCGTATTAAGGTATCACTCAAGTAATCAAAAAATATTTTCCGGCAAATTTGGAAGAAGTTGTTTTTCCCAAGATTTGGAAAATATTTTTCTGAAAAATAATTTTCCAGTAAATCGAACATCCGAAAATATTTCCTTTTTCCCCATTTTCTATCAAAACAAACAGAGCCTAAGTTTTAGTTTTCACAAAAGAAGAAAACCTAATCTTTTAAGGTTTCCTATTTCCAACTCCTAAATTTTAATCCCTATATCTCAAATTCTAAAAGAGAGGCTAGGAATATGCAGAATGACCACCACAAACCCAATACATTTAAATAGAATTGGGGATGAACAGTAGTTCCTTAATTTAAGGGGGACACTGTAGCAACCCCTTTTGTTTAGAAAATTAAATAGTTATTGGATACACTTGTAGGGTAGGAACTATTTAGGGCACTAGTGAGAGAGCATTAAGTGACTTTCCCTATCTTATCTAAATACATATATTGCACTTATCTAAGCATTGGGCCTATAAATCTTTCTAATGGTTGCTTAGAAAATACTTGGATTACTGAGATGAAATAGTTTTCTCATCCTAAGCAGGTGTACATGTCGCTCATGCCTATATTTTCTTTAGCTGCAAATATTTAGTTAAGCTATGCAAACAACTTTTACAAGGCATTCGATTATCATAATTGTTCCATATTTAGCTTATTCTAAAATTGACATTAGTGATGTGCAAAGCCAAAACTTGAATTTTTACAAGTTAGAGCCATACACGCATCCATTGCTACTTGTGGATCTCAGTTCGTTCTGTTGGAAATAAACTCTCCGGAAATAGGGATAAGTTGTATTTTAATAGGTTCAATTACTAATTTTTTTCCTAAAATTTAATATTTATATATATATAGTAATAAAAAAATTTAGCCAAAGGGTTCGAATGACACCTCTGGCCAAGCCTTGGAGCTGCTCCTACCTAAAGAAGATTCTTCAGTTGAAAATTTACATGCATGTTATTTAATTGGTTAAAGGGGTCCCTAGTCCATTAGCTCCTTAGTGGACAAGAGCATAATGACCTCAGATTTGAGTTTGATCAGCTGTAGAATGAGCAAAGTGGGAGGCAATGAAGACCCCATTTGTCGACCTTAAACCATACACTTGATTATCAATCGAAGCATTTTTCCAAATATGGTACAAAAAGAATCGACGATTGTTTAGGTAAATATAGAAAGTGCCCGTTCCTGTCCGAATGGAAATGATCACCTCGGCGAAAGTTTTTGCTTGTAGCCATATTCCGATTCATGCATATTGGAAACTTAGGTTGTATCTGGTTATGGTTTTCAGAAGTGGAAAAACTGCAGAATTTTACGGGTTGGTTGCAAAAACAGTTTCTATGGAAGAAAATGCTGCGTAAACATACTTACTAACGTACATATTGATCTGATAGGGGCAATTTCTACAATTTCTGGGGCATTTTTGTTGGTGTTTTATTTCCCAGCAGATTATGCATGAATGATCTGGAAGTGCCTCAAATTTACAGACTTGCAAATAGTTGACTCTGTTGGTTCCCAAAAAAAATCCTTTCTGTACGAGTACATATAAACAAGGGAGTTTTCAAAACCTCAAGCAATGAGCAGAACAGAAATCAAAACTTGTGACAACATGACCCGAATGAACAGAAATCAAAACTCAAGCAATTAGTACACTTTGTCCGTCTATTAATCTTAGGGCTTGTTTGATTGCAGCTTATAAGCTCCAGTTATTCATATTATTTTCTTGAAAGTTGGACAACGTTTTAGCTGCTCATTTTTCAGCTATACTTTTTATTGTTTTGGCCTAAATAAGCTAAAAGTTTTAAGCTAAATACATTCAGTTTTTTTCTAAGTCAAAAATAAACTAACTAATTTGTTTAAAAACTCCAACCAAACCAAATGAACCCTTGCCATCTAGCATTTAAGCACCTAAATACTACCTAAAGAAGCTGTGGCAACTCTAGGACAATAAAAAACTTAAATATCATAGATCTTACAGAAATTTTATTGGTGGGTTCAAAAGAATAAGACTAAAAACTATAGGTTCAAAGTTGTATTTTAGTGGGTTCAATTACTAATTTTTTCCCCCTAAAATCTAATATTTATATATATATAATAAAAAAAAATTCAGCTAAGAGGTTCGAGTGACATCCCAGACTAAACCTAGGAGCTTTCCTGTAAAGAAGATTCTTCAGATAAAATTTTACATGCATGTTATTTAATTGGTTAAAGGGGGTCCCTAGTCCATTAGCTCCTTAGTGGACAAGAGCACAATGACCTCAGATTTGAGTTTGATCAGCTATAGAATGAGCAAAGTGGGAGGCAATATTGATCCCATTTGTCGACCTTAAACCTTACAATTGATTATCAATCGAAGCATTTTTCCAAATATGGTACCGAAAGAATCAACGATTGTTTAGATAAATATAGAAAGTGCCGTTCCTGTCCGAATGGAGGTTCCACCTCGGCGAAAGTTTTTGCTTGTAGCCATATTCCGATTCATGCATATTGGAAACTTAGGTTGTATCTGGTTATGGTTTTCAGAAGTGGAAAAACTGCAGAATTTTACGGGTTGGTTGCAAAAACAGTTTCTATGGAAGAAAATGCTGCGTAAACATAATTACTTACGTACACATTGATATGATAGGGGCAATTTCTACAATTTCTGGAAGTGCCTCAAATTTACAGACTTGCAAATAGTTGACTCTGTTGGTTCCCAAATAAATCCTTTTTTACGAGTACATATAAACAAGGGAGTTTTCAAAACCTCAAGCAATAAGTAGAACAGAAATCGAAACTTGTGGCAACATGACCTGAATGGCCCCTTATTTATTCTCAGTGTTATTTTTTTTTATCTTCCTTCCAGATTTTTTTTTTGTTGGCTATTAGTAGTTTGCTCGCTGCTTGAGCTTAAACAAGTCTCGTATGCAATCTGGAAAAATATTAACTCGGTAGTTTTCATATTCCTTCAATGGTTTGCCTGTGAAATGCACAAGATATATCGAACTTTTCTGTTTTTTCAGCTTGTTTGGGTGATTCCCACCATAACCTCCTTCTACTGATATGCCCTCGAAACATTGTTCTCGGTATAGAAAATAACAACAAATTATTGTAAAGAAACTCGTATAGAGCATCAGTTTTTATTCATGGTTTGTTACATTTTCTCACTCTGATGGAGTTTTTATCCCGGACTTCAGCAATATTTTTCATCGACGCCAGAACAAATAACAGTTGTCTCTTTAGTCTAGACTGTAGAAATACTAGAATGGACTTTGTGGATTTACGAACAAAGGATATGCATGTCTGAGCTATAAATTATCAGGCCAATGCTCCATGCCCTTCTCCGATTGGCAAGTTTCTCCTGCATTAGTTGGAGCAGTTTGTGCTGTGCTTTTGCTTTTCTTTGCCTGTACAAGTCATAAGTACACGGGAAAAACTTTGTCATTTTAAACTTACTTATGTAGTATTGAATCGTAAATGTCTCCTATCATCTGGCCAGTCATCGAAATATGGATAATAGCTTTTGGAAACAAGTACGAATAAGCAAGTGAAGTGTTTTCCAAGATATTTACATTGTCGATAGCAAGATTGCTTAAATACAGGATCTTCGGCAGGTGGGGGAGGATTCTGACCGAAAATCATCTCGCAACTCATATCTCCAAAATCTGCAAATGGACATGGGCATCACAGTTACAATTTCTTTTATCGAAGCAGGTTGAATCATTCTATTTCGGTAGCCATAACCTAGAACAACCATTGGGAAAATGAATTTATCTATCTATTAAATTTTTAAGAACAATGAGGGTTTGTTTGGTTGCAGCTTATAAGTTCCAACTTATCAATTTTTTTACTTAAAAGTTAGACAATATTTGACAGCCTAGTTTTTAAACTAAGCATATTTTTTGTTTTGGCCTAAGTAAGACGAGAGTTTTAAGTTGTACACATCCAGTTTTTTTCACAATAAAAAATAAACTAGCTTATTTGATTAAAAGTTGCAATGTTATTTTGCTTTGGCAAATCAGAATCAATGTTTGTTCTTGATTGATAGCTAACTCCTGTTGATGGAGTTTTTCATCTAAGTTGGAATACAAATCTATATGCTAAAACTCTCATTCTTTGGTTTGACAGAGCCACTTGCAGTGTTGCATCCTTAGTGGCTTATGCATGGGACCGCCCCACTGAGCTCATGGGCAACTCTTCCAACTTAAGTGGAGGTACTATTATGGGTTTGTTTAGTGTTTGGCTACTCAGCTTTTAAGTTAAACTTATTTGCTATTTTGACCTAAATAAGCTGGAAGTTTTAAATTGAATCACCTACTTTTTTTCTTAGACAGATATAAGTTGGATTATTTGCTTAAAACTTGCAACCAAACGAATATTTACAACTTACAGGTATGGTTTCTTTTTCTAAGTTTTCGTAAATAAATTTTGTCTCCATGTACGTTGATTTTATTTAGCTGCATTATCGATCTTCTATTATACCACGTACACATTACAAATTTTACAAAGCGTTCTTACGTTTCTGGATCTGTTGCTTCGATGACAAAACTAAATATTACAAAATATTATAATTTTTTCTCGTTTTGAGTGCATTTTGAGGTGTACTTACTAGGAACCATGTTGACGGGCATGCCCATGGAGTCCTTTATGAAAGTTTGAGTCGGCATCTTACAAAGGTTAGTACACATTCCTACACAACTAGTTTCCTCTAAAAACCTGCAAAATTGGTTCGACAAATTTAGAAAATGAGGTAAGCGATGCCATTCGTGATGAAATGGTGTCGAAGATTAAGGCGAACGTCATGATGGCACACAATCATCGGGCCACGTTTTTCCATTTGATAATCATTTAAAGTTGCTTTAAGCTTGGGTTGGTGGGTTCAATAGAGCAGTAATTATGTCCGTTCAAAATGGAAATTAGTTCACCTAAATATATTTGCGATTCGTTTTCCTTTTGGTAACTGGCAAGTACCTGCATTTGTTTATGTGGACGACGTTCCTTTCTCTCTGCCCGTTGAACTCCGACTCCCTCACCTTGCAACGAGAGATCAATAAATTACTCGAACGAGGAAACTTAAGTTAAACCCGAGGTTGAGGATTTTTGTCTTTTTTAATTTCTTTTTTTTTATGTGAGTATTAACCCGATAAAAGATATGGGAAAAGATTTAAAATGTCCAGCAATTCTGTGCCCTTGCCAATTTGAAAGTAGAGAAAACGAACAATCAAAAAAATTAAAATTAAAAATAAATAAATAAACTTTTACCTCAGACGGTCCAACGAGCCACTTGAAGAAAACCGTCGTGAAAACAGCGAAAATTTCCCTTTTGAATTTCGAATTTGGCAGCACCGTCTTGATCTGTCATGTCGAACATTTCATGAGTTGTTCAATTTAATTAACTAATTTTACTAAAATATTAATCGACGACACGAGAAAAATCTTGAGAGACAAAACCAACAAAGATAAAGTCCCTTGCCTCTTTTAGTTTTCTATTTTTTACTTTTTTCCATTCAATGCCGTTAATCTTTCATCGAGTAAATATATAGCAGTATTATAGTGGTTTGGTGCAAGAAACTATCCATGATAATTAAAAATTTAAAAGCGTTTCACTTATTCAGCTAGAAAAAAAAAGTAGGTGAAGCATTGACATATTTGATGAGATATTGACACAAAGTTATAAGAGTAATGATATGCATACAAATTATTTGTATAAGAAAATTGTACAAATTTGAACTGTCTGGTTGATAATTAACCACCTCATACTGTTTTTAAGAAAGAGAGAGTATGTGGTGATTTGTCATGAGGCTCAAATTCTAATATTAAGAGCTTCAAATGTTAAAATTTTTAGCTATCAAGTATATCCTATTAAGTTGTGAGGTGCGATACTGATAACGATTATGACGATGAAACCTAAGAACTTGCCATGGCAAGGATGGGCTTTGGGATGGCTTTTTCAAGAGCTTTTACAACAAGTTCACGTTGTTGGAAAGGATCAAATTTACGAGATGCCATTGCAGCTCCCTCTACTAAGCTCTCATATCCGCTTTTGTCGTTCCTCAACCCTGTAAACCATAGGTTAGTTACAAACTAACTTTCTAACTTTTAAGCAAAAAAACTTGTTTATTTCTGAGTAAGAAAAAAATTGGATGTATTAAGCTTAAAACTTCTAGCTTATTTAGGCTAAAATAACAAATGAACCTGTTGTATCTTGAACGCTCCGAGAGAGATGTTTGATGGCCAGACGATCGAGCCAACTGTCATTATGTATTACGTTCAAGCTCGGCATCTTTTCCACATTATTTGTTTGGCTTATCAGAGCGGATTGAATACGGGAAAGTTGTCTTGGCATCGCCTTGCGTCTCAACCCATCCGAAGTTGAGATATGTATATGGCAGTGTAGAAGTTGAGATTCCATGAGAAAGATAATTTCACTTACGGTTTGGGTTTGGGTTTGGGTTTGGGTTCGGGTTCGGGTTTCTTGTTTATAATTCAGGTTCGGAAATTCCGGGTTCGGATAATTCGGGTTCGGGAATCTCGTGGTTTTATTTTTTTTTTATTGATAATTCGGATTCGGGTTGGGTATACCAAAATACTCAC